>BHEV01084151.1:0-11897 GCA_004319985.1 Emydocephalus ijimae | reverse complement strand
CATGGCCGGTCCGAAATCCCCGCGTCCTGACCAATCAGCACGCGGGGATTTCGGGTATGCGCGTTAGGACATAGCAAGTACAATTTGGAGAATTTGTTCTAAAATGAAGTTCAGGACTCTGATCACTAATTATATCTGGATATGAAAGAAAACTAGGAGGTTGAGGCAGACCGGGGAATAGAGAATAGAGTTAAGCCTTGTCAGATGAGTGGCTATATAAATTTGATAATAAATAAACAAATAAATATAAATAAACAAATACTGAGTTAGACAAATGTTTACAATAGCTATTTTCTTAGTTTACTATAGTACTGATATAAACTATTTATCCCTTCTCTAAGTACCCTTCTTGTTGCTATAATTGTACTGGAAATTCTCAATGAGTTTTAGAAGTTTTCTGGTGTTTCCAAATAAAATCTTTTATTCTATACAATATTCAAAATAAGATATTCTAGCTAAATCCTGGGGTAGGGTTTGTAGCTCTAATCACTATAAAAGCAACATTAAGAATATGTAATAAAATAAGTGAAAGGCATGTTCAGTGCCCATTCTTTTGTCACAAAGTATAAGATTCCCATGACTATAATTTATGCAAGTCAAATTATTTGATCTATATGATCCAAATTGTAAAGCAAAACTTGTCCTCTTGAGAGTCAATTTCATTGGGTCAGCAATGTCCCTCTTGTTATTTTTCAGTATCTGGTAGGGCATAGCAAAATGCTATGTTTCATGATGACGTTCACTAGCTGGCAGCAAATCAAACAAAGTCAATATCATTTTGTGGAAATATTTACTTCAGTAGTACTGGAACTTGTGGGACAAATGGTCAAAATAATAGCCACAACAATATGATCAAAGTCCTACCATCTTGACTTTTTTTTATTGCCTCAGTGAACACATCTGTAATATGAGCATAACTAAGTTTTCAACAAAATATTATTATTGCATTGTCATTCATACAGGAGTACTCCTTGGCTTCTTCTATTTTCAGAACCATGTTATGAATTATATACCTAAGCATGTGTCAAAGCTTTAAAGATGTAGAATCACAAAAAGATTAGCTTTAGGACTTGGGGGTGAAAAGGTTGGATCTTTTATTGAAGGCAGAAGGCATGTGTATTCACAGTGTATTAGAGTTTAAATGATGACTTTATTAGGAAGGATTTGTTAGGAGGGATTTTATTAATAATGATTGCATATTTGTAAATGTGTTAATTCTCTTTTTTGTTTAGGAGAAATTGATGCTTAATTATGCTCTGTGTGTTCAACCCATCTCAGTGTTCTCAATCATATTTAATCCATTGGCATAGTAGCATTTTGCCATTCCCAAAAGGCATACAGAGAAATTCACTGGGTAAAGACTTGGTTTCAGAATAAACTGGGTGGTGAGTAGCTTGCAAGAATTCCAAAGGTGCTTTTTTTTGTGCTTCAGAATCACATTGGGCTTTATTCAGCTTTATGGATAGTTGATATTTTACAAGTAGACTGTGGTAGGACCAACAGAAGGAGGAGGATTCAATAACCAAGGACTTAAGAATTATTAGTGTTTTAGAATCTAGGCAGTTTCAAGCAGGATTGTGTGTGTGTGTTTTTAAATTAGAGTATTCAAGTCTGATAAATTCAATACTTCCAGATACCAAGGAAGTCCTTTAGAATCACTTCATGAGCTCCAATCACTATTCATATTACAATGAATTTGTTTTTCCATAAGCAGTCAACTTAGTCTGCAAGTCCCAAAGTTTTGTAATTTTTTCAAATTGTTTTTCTTCAATCCTAGAATCAGCAGAATAACAACATCACTGAACCAGATTGTCTTCTTTTCAATAACTGTTATATCGGGCATGTTATGAACGAGATGCCTATCTGTTTGGATGTTGTGATTATTATGGTTGGTCACAGAGTCAGCCAATTGTTTAGACTGGATTTAGTATTTTTCTCTACCTATCCTTTCCAGGAGATGGAATAGGCAGAAGTTGTTGTTTGGTTGCGTTTGATTGCATTGTGGGATGTAAACTGTTCCAAGTAAGGCTTCTTTTTGCAATTAACATGGCGATTTTGTCAATGCCAATGGCATTCAAGTGATGATCCAGATGATTTTGAGTTGCACCAAGGCATCTAATATTGTTGGTATTATCTTTTTTTTTTTTTTGCCATAATTGTTCTACTTCTATTTGTAGGTATTGTGTGATTTTCTCCAGTTCTTTCTCTTGTCTCTACCCAGGTACTGCCATGTCCACTGTCTAAACCTTTTGCCTTATAATTAAAAATAATTATATAACATTTTGTCATATAATTATTATTAATCCCAATCCCCACTTGTGCAAATTGTCTAAGACTATTTGGCCACTCAATCTGAAGGAGTTCTAAGAACTCAAGGGATTTTGATGGAACACAATTTCTTCAAAGATCCCAAACCACATTTTTTTTCACCACAACTTAATGGGATGCTATCTCAGGAAAAACACTCCATACATAGAAACATCACCAAAGAATTTCTCCCTCTTCATGCCTTTAAGTTTAAATTTGTAGAAAAAAAAACAATCACTGGTATGAGCTGATGCCTAAAATTTCAAGTGTCTCATTTCAGACAAGGATTTATTGATTTATCATTGTTGATGATAAGTGGATCTAGGGCGGGAGTCTAACACTTCCTGATTAACAGAAGCATTTAAAATTTTTTATTTATCTTTCAGTGTATAGTAAAGAAAAGCACAAATTGAATTTACTTTTATTGCCAACAGGTTCTCTGATACCTAGCTAAACTCTGATACGTATTTAATACGTTTAAATGCCTAAACACTGGAGAGCCCTTTCTCTGGCACAATATCATGGCCTCCCCTCAGTTGTCCTTGAAGATTCCTTACCCAGAAAGGCACAACCTTTGTGACTCTGGACACACAGAAACATTAGAGCATGTGCTTCTCCATTGTCTGCATTACAGAGAGGTCCATATGCCCCTCCTCCATTATTGCACAAGGCAATTCTAAACTTCTCTACTACTTTCAGGTACCAACGCTGCTACAACATGCAGCGTTACTAGGTTCTGCAGCCCTCAAAATGTATTGCATATAGATCTGTGTCATAAAGCAATTTTAATGAGCATTTAGTTCATCATACTAGAGTGCTCTGTACTGTGATAGATTTAGTGTGCCATATATTAACTTTTACTCCCCTCCAACCCCATCTAATGGTCCTACGCCTCCTTTTAGACTCTTTTAGACTCTAGATCTATCTATCTATCTATCTATCTATCTATCTATCTATCTTATCTATATATATATATCACAAGTCTCAAAGATAGATAGATACATTCTATTTTAATACATATTTTTATATCTTCTAGATTTTTATAACTTTGTTATACTCTGATAAATATATGATAAATTGACTGTATACCATCTTCCTTATGCTGGTCTATCACTGTAATAAAGATCTGATTTGTATCTATCTTTGCAGATACCAAAATATTGTATAAATATAAATAAGTTAAAACACAAGCCATAAAATTGCTATAAATGACATCAGTTATTCCTATAAGGATGGAAATGGAAGTGGGCAGTAGGGTTACTCTCATAGCCATTCTTTGTCACTCAATGATCCCACAATTGCTATTTTGCCTCCTAATTTCAATGGTGTGATCTCATAAGTTTTCTTTGGAGGAACTGGACAATTTGTAAAGATGGGAATAAAAGCTAATTGGTTTCCAAAGGCTTGATGCTCCCATTTCCACGCGCTTAAGAGCCCACCAAAATCATATGCATAAGATGAAAGAAAAACTCTTGGCCTTTCTGTAATATTCTAAAGATGTTATCTGGCTGGGGATACAAATTGATGTTGGGAACGTTGTTCAACCTTCCTTTAAAGTCCGAAAGGTGCTTTTGCAAGAGCCAACTGAACTTTCTGTTTTTTTCTTTGAAGATGTTTCACTTTTCATCCAAGAAGTTCTTCAATTCTGAGTCTTGAAAGTCCAGTTGCCTCTTGAAAAAATACCTTTGGGACATCCATGGCCTGGATGACTGAGAATCTCCATAGACATTTAGCTGTGCTCCTTCCTTTAAAGATTCATTCACATGCTTAGGATCAGATATTATGCTTTAAACTTTTCACAAATGGATGAAGGAGAATAAATTTACCAATTTAACAACAAAAATAGAAAGCTGTTGATTAGTAATCATGAAGGCAATATTAATTTCTAGATGAAAGAAGGCTGAAGGCAACAATTGCAGCTGGCTACACAGACATTTTAACCTGAAATAAAATGCAGGGAAAGGAAGCATATATTTACTGCCTAATCATGAGAAGATTAGACCTGTTTTGTCCAATCAGCCTGTCCCTGAATATTTCTTGAGATTAGGAAGGAACAATGTCATATTTTATCTGTTTCCCCTGGAAACCATCCCTGCCTGTCTCTTTCTGCAATATATCAAAAGTGGTATTTTCTGACCCCTTCATTCCTCGCTGATTTAGGTAAGAGTCAAGCCAGTTAATGCTGTAAGATGGAAAAGCTCATAATCAGGCCTCATAGTGTCAACATTTTGCCCTTTCCTCTACTTCTAGAGTAATTTTAAACATCAAAAAGAACTCACAAAATTTCACCTTGGCTATCAAAGTAGATTGATTATTTTATCTCATCTTATTAAAAACCGTGTGAGTACACAACATAATTAAGAAGAGCTTTGTGACTTACAAGATTGGCTTCTCCAGAGAAGATTATTATTTGTTCAGAGGATCAGGAAGTATTGCTGTTGAAATTAAAGATATTTCTTCATCTTAAAAAAAGTAATCTTTGTGTTAAACATACAGTTGGGAATGAAAAAATAATTGGATGGTGAATGGTGATTCTAGAAAAAATAACTCCATGGACTATAAATGTCCCTCAAATTGGCATTCTTTAGATAGCATTAATCCTAGATATAAAGTCAGAGGTGGCTGGAGTCTGTTAATTCTCTGATCCAGCTTATCTGAGAAGTATTATTTCAAAGAAAGATGCTCTATTTATGGACTGTTTATTATTAAAGACTTTGAAATATAACAATGCAGATAATGACCACAGACCAGGTTCTGACTGGTTCGATAGAAGGGTTATATCAAGGATTGTTTTAAGCTTTTTACACTGCTTTTGGGAGGAAATAATCCCCTGGAAATATTTCTTCTTGGCTAGCTAGAAAGATTGACATTTGAACATGAGTTTACAAACCCTTCTGAGTTTTGGTCTAAAACTGGTTTTTGGTGAAGTTTAATTCTGTGCTTGATGACGTTTAATCCTGTGTTTATTGATGGGATAATTTTCCCTATTTAGTTTTGTTTGGAAGGAAAATGATTAATCTCTGTTCCTGAAAAGAAATTGGTTTGAGAAATCTGCTAATTCCTGTGTCTATTTGTTCTGGTAATTGGTTTAACAAGCAACAGCTACTGTTGTGATTTAATTATTTGTATTGTGTTTGAATTTTTTCCTGCCTCATGGTTTATTTTTCTATCTGTGGAGTGGGTCTTCCTTCACTGCTTTAGTGGTATCTGGCACTGTCCTTTTGGGGTGTACTTCCAAGAGGCAGGATGCAAGCTTGGCACTGATTTTTTTACTGCCTTTCTGGGGGGCATGTGACCTTTCCTTAAATCTAGATGATTTCCTTAGGATATCTTGTGAGATGATTGAGACCAGCTGGTATCTTTAAGTGTAGCAATTAGATCTAAGGATTGCTTCTCCTGGGTGAAGTGTGCTCTTTCTGGAGAGCTTAAATGACCTCTCTGCTAAAGGGTTTCACTTTATGAGCAAGAGTTGGCTGCTGATAATTATCATTGCATTTTAACTATTTTAATTCTTCAAGGTCCTCTGGCACCCTGTTCATCACATTATAAAAAAGATGTTGAGACTCTAGAAAAAGTACAGAGAAGAGCAACCAGGATGATTAGGGGACTGGAGGCTAAAACATACAATGAACGATTGCAGGAACTGGGCTTGGCTAGTCTAGTAAAGATAAGGACCAGGGGAGACATGATAGAGGTCTTCCAATATTTGAGGGGCTGCCACAGGGAGGAAGGGGTCAAGCTATTTTCTAAAGCGCCTGTAGACCAGACAAGGAACAATGGATGGAAACTAAAGAAGGAGAGATTTAACCTAGAAATAAGGAGAAACTTTCTGACAGTGAGAACAATCAACCAATGGAACAGCTTGCCTTCAGAAGTTGTGGGAGCGCCATCACTTGAGATTTTCAAGAAGAGATTGGACTGCCATTTGTCAAAAATGGTATAGGGTCTCCTGCTTGTCCCTTCCAACTCTGATTATCTTTTATCTGTTACCTTGCTGATTTGTAACTCTGGCTTGCAGGTATTTTTAATCTAATGATTGGCATTTAGGGAAGCTTTTTGCAAGCAAAGAAGCTTTTTGTATTTTTGTACAGGTAATCCTTGACTTACAAAGTGACCATTGAAAGTTACAATGGCACTGAAAAAAGTGACTTATAACCGTTTTTCACACTTATGACCATTGCAGCATCCCCACTGTCATGAGAGGCCAGGTGAGGAGAAGCACCCTTTGACATGAGTGATGTCAAGTTGGGCACACCCACCCAGTCACATGACTACCAAGCCACACCCACCAACTAAGCCATGCCCACAGAACTGATTGTTAAAATATTTGAATCCCACCCCTGCCACAGACTTCATGTGTTTAAGTATCCATGAAAAAAAGAATAATTCAGTATAATTATTCAGTCTCTGCACTAGCTGTGGATCAAGTGCTTACTTAAAATATAGTTATTTTAATTTTAAAATGGTGTATTTTTTGTTACTTCATTTGGTTGCAAACTGTTTGAAAGAAGTCTCCATAAATAATGCTTAGTGCAAGTTGCAACAAAAAAATTACATTAAGAATTGGATTTAAAAGAAAAAAAATCAGTAAAAGGTAAATGCATGAAAAATATCCAGAAGGATAAGAATTTAAAATTTTATCAGTGAAACTATTATATTCAGAACATTTGACCACTGTGTTCTGATCCCAAGAAATTATGCTTCTGTTCTATTCTGGTCTGTTCATATCATGGATCTGAGCAAGTCCACAATTAAGAAGAAAAATCATCTGAAACTCAGGCTCTTTCAGAAATAGTTAAAAGAACTAGTTACATTTAGAAGATTAAGATTATGGTAAAAGTTTTCACCTTACTAATGAGGTTTCATATGGACATGGAATCTGTTGGATCTGGGAGAGTGGGTGCAAGAACGGAGACGAGGCATTGAATAGTGACTCCAACTCTTTATTAGTGACTTCAGAACAGAGCAAAATACTAGGGCAGCAGCAGCTCCTTTTATAGAGCTGGCTGTTCTCACAACACCCAATGATTTGAATTCGCCGCGCTGGAAGCGTCCAATCAGTGGCGACCCGCTAACAGCCAATCAGATCAGCCGACAACGACCAATCACAATCCGCTATCAGCGGGCCAATCAGAAGTGCAGGTTTACGAGCTTGCTGTGAAAGTAGGACTATTAGAATTGCAAGCTAACGAGTTTGCTTAGTTCGGAACACCCCCCCCCCAGGCTCCGTCTCAAGGGTGGGGTTATGTATTCTCACAGGGAGGTAGGTCGTCTCACCTGTCTGCCTGATCTACATTGCTCCACCAGTCTTTGCCCGGACTCTGGTTCCGGTGGGCTGTTTGTTGGACTCAGCGGTAATGGTGATCTGACTTCTCCGTTGGGTGACTCGGGGTTGTCATCTCTACTCCCGTCAAGGCTGTCATCTGGATTCTCTGGGTTTGCTGATGCCGCTGGGCTGCTTCATAGAGAGATGACCATCTACCCAGCTCTTCTTCGGAAGGTGAATATTCCAGGTTTGGTTGCGCTGATTGCTAGGTTTCAAGTACTGGGTCGGGTACTAGTTTGTTTTCGGCCCCCTCAATTTCCCTTCCCCCCCTGGTTTGGAGTTCAGGGCTTGTGAAGGAGGTAGGTGCCAGCCTGGAGTGTAGCTGGTCGATGTGGCGCTTCCACAGTCTCCCATCAGTAGTTTGTAAGCGGTAGGATTGGGGACCCGTAAGTTGAGTTATGGTAGCGGGGACCCACAATGGGTCACCGGTAAAGGTTTTTGCAAAAACCAGGTCGCCTACCTTGAACGTGCGATACTTGCTGCTGGACCCCAGGAGTTTTTCCGGCATGTAGGCAGGGTGTAGTCGGTCAAGATGTGATCGAAGTTTCTTGCCCATCAGGAGTTCGGCTGGGGTTTTGTTTGTGGTGCTGCTTGGAGTAATATGTTGGAGGAGAAGCATCCTGGTCACCTTGTCATGGATGTTCCCTTTTTCCATCTTGTGTAAGGTTTTCTTTATGAACTGGACCATTCGTTCAGCCCTACCATTGGCCGCAGGGTGAGCTGGTGATGTTAAAGCATGGCATATCCCCCAGTCTGCTAGGTACTGCTCAAATGCCAAGGCGGTGAATTGTGGGCCATTGTCTGAAACCAAGACATCTGGCAAGCTGTGTGTAGCATATAGTCTGTTTAGTTTTTTAATGACTGTCTCTGTGGTGGTGCTTTTCATTTTGTGGACCTCAAGCCAGTTGGAATAGGCATCCACTGTTATGAGAAATGTATGCCCCTTGGTGGGTCCCACAAAATCGATGTGGTTACGGGACCAGGGACCTCGGGGTGCTTCCCATTCCATTGGTGGTGCTTTTGGTGGAGCTGAGCGTGTTTCCTGGCATTTGTTGCAGGTGGTGACCCAGGTTTCTATTTGCTTATCTAAACCTGGCCACCAAGCGTAGCTCCTTGCTAGTGCCTTCATTCGCACGATGCCCGGGTGTCCATCATGCAATAGTTTTAGGACCTTATGCTGCAGTCTTTCTGGGATGACAACTCTGTCTCCCCATAAAACACATCCTTTTGGGGAGAAAAGTTCTGTCTGCCTGTGATTGAAAGGCTTGAAGGTGTCGTTGATTTCGTTGTCAGGCTCTTTCCACCCAGCTGAGGACTCGTGCTAAACAAGGGTCCTTCCTTGTTTCTGATGCAATGTCTTGTGCAGTCAGTGGTGGTGAAGGAAGTGTCTCGATTTGTAGTGTAGTTATGGTTGGAGCTGGGTCATCCAGGACTTCTGGTAGCAGAGAGCGGCTCAAGGCGTCAGCATGGGGAATGGCTTTCCCCGGTCGGTGTCACAGTTGGTAATCGTGTGCGGCTAGAAACTCTGACCAGCGTGTCATTCTTGGTGATAAGATATGGGGAGTTGGTTTATCCCCCGCCAAGATGCCAAGTAATGGTTTGTGATCAGTGATTATAGAAAAGGATCTTCCATATACGTACTCATGGAATCGTTTGATCACAGACACAATAGCGAGAGCCTCTTTATCTAGTTGGCTATAGTTTCTCTCAGTTTTAGATAAAGTTCTAGAAAAGAATGCAATGGGCGCCTCAGTACCGTTTGGCAGGATGTGGCTCAGGATGGTGCCTACTCCAAACAGTGAGGCGTCACAGGTGATAGTTTAGGGTAAAGTCTCATTATATTGTATTAGTACAGCATCTGATGTTAAAAGGTCTTTTACTTGCTGAAAGGCTCGCTCTTCGCGATGTCCCCAGACCCAGGAAGCTTTCTTGTCGAGGAGCCTATGCAGGGGTTCAGCAACAGTCGCCTTCTGGGGTAGGAAGATGTTATAAAAGTTAATGAGTCCCAGGAAGGCTTGCAGATCTGTTTTGTTTCTAGGTCTCGGGGTGTTTTTTATTGCAGCCAATTTTTTCTCAGTAGGGTGAATTCCCTGTTTGTCAAGAAGGTAACCAGGGAATTCAACCCTCTCAGTACATAGTTGGCACTTGTCCTTCTTGACCTTCAGACCAGTGTCTTTAAATTTTTGGAGGACCATTCTTAGTCGCTTTTCTAGTAGACTTCTAGTGGTGGAGGCTATCAAGACATCATCAAAATATGGCACGACCCCTTTTATGCCTTGTAGCAATCTCTCCATCAGACTTTGGTAGATGCCAGGTGCTATGCTCACTCCGAACTGGAGTCTATTACACTTGAATGCACCTCTGTGCGTGNCCAATTTTGCGAATATTTTTCCGCCCCCAAGGGAATGAAGGAGGTGTTGGACCACAGGCATGGGGTAAGCGCTCTGCTGAAGTGCATGGTTTAGGGTGGCCTTGTGATCCCCACAAATTCTCAAAGATCCGTCAGGTTTTATGGGGGTTACAATTGGGGTCGCCCATCAGGCGTGGTCAATCGGTTCCAACACGCCTTGGGCTATTAATTTGTCCAATTGTTCGTCAATCTTTGGTTTGAGTGCAAAGGGCACTCAACGAGGCTTAAGGCGAATGGGCGCAATATCACGGCAGAGATTAAATGATATGGGGGATCCCTTGTACTTGCCTAGCTTCTCGGTGAAAACTTCCTGGAATTCCTGGAGAAGGGCCGCTTCCCAGTCATCGCCTTCAGTCTGGTTGATGCCTGCCAGTTCGATTCCCAGTGGCGCGAACCACTGTAAGCCTAGTAAGCTGGGTCGATCTCTATCGATGACGGCAAGAGGTAGGGTTGCGGTGTGGTCCTTGAAGGAGACTTGGACATGGCTGGAACCGGTGACTGGGATCCGATTCCCTTGGTAGTCCTTTAATATAATTCTCTGAGTGCTGAGGTCCTGGCGATGGATGTCAGGGATCAGCTGTTTGAGGGTTTTCCAGGAGACCATTGATAGGGAAGACCCGGAGTCGACTTCCATAATGCATGGTTGCTTCTCAATGATGACTTTTACTCGGATTTTTCTTGCATCAAGGGATGAAGTGTGGCCGATGGTGATGGTTTGGTGTGCCTCTTCTCATCTGGTAGAAGTGGCTGGTGCTCAGTTTCTGTAGTAGTGGTTCCATTGGTTGCTTGGGCGGTCCCGATTTACTGGTGGGGTGCCTGTTGTCTGCCGGAAATTATTTTCTCTTCGGTTCAGGCTGGACCCTCGCTTGCTTCTACAGACCTTTGCAATGTGGCCCCTCTTTCCACAGGAACGGCAGAGTGCGCCTAGGAATGTGCAGTCTGATCATGGGTGGTTTCCCCCGCATCCAGCACACTGATATGAGGGCTTACGATTCCATTGATCTCACTGATCACGTTCTGACCTGAGTCTGTTGACCTCCTCTCCCTCGCTTTCTGATGAGGATTCGAGGTCTTCATGGTGGGTGGTCGTTGTGTGCCTCTTGGGACAAGGCATAGTATTACTGGCAAGTTGGCAGTGCGGTCCGTTTACTCGGCGCTTTCGAGCTGCTGACTTCCTGGTTGCTTCTGCTGCAGTAGCATCGGCAATGACATCTGCGAGGCCGATGTCTCCCTTCGCCATAATCTTGCTCTGGATTGTGGGGTCTCTTAGACCCAGAACAATTCGATCTCTCATGGCTTCTTCGAGATTGGCAAAGCCACAGAGTCCCCCCAGGTTTCTGAGGTCCGCGATGAAGTCTCCAACACTCTCGCCTTCCTGTTGGTCCCTCTGTTGGTCTCCTAATGAGTGTTGGCACTGCTGGGACATAATGGACCCGGAGGATTGGGGCGAGGGTGTCCCAGTCCATCGTCTTGACTTCAGCTGGTTTTGCGAGTGCCTTTGCCATCTTTTTTTTTGAAAATNTCTCATATGTACATCCGGTGTGTCGGTTGGTTCATCAGTTTTGTGCATTCATTTTGTAGTCTCAATTACAATTATGTTGCATAACAACTCACATTGTCAATCCAAACTTGTATATCCTAATATCACTAAAAAAAAAAAGAATTTTTTGACCATACTTTGAATCATTCATGCTTTATGAGATAACAATACTTTAAACAGTTTATTCTGTAACAAATCATATAGTTATACCAAATCAATCCTAAAAACCTTTATATATATATAGTGTCAATATTCTATTATCGTATTTTATCATCTAGCCATTGATAAAAAAGATCCCAAATTTCATAAAATTG
>BHEV01084148.1:0-21462 GCA_004319985.1 Emydocephalus ijimae | reverse complement strand
AGTTGGAAGCAGCCTTTTATCTGTGAAGAAACAGGATTCTTAGCTGAAACTTAAACAGATTATACTGCTGCCTTTGTCTTGTATTTGCTTTCTTGGAACCAGGTTTGGGTCAGAACAACCACTGGTTCTAACCCTTCACAGCATATGAAACTCAAAGCACGGCTAGTACTGCTTCTTATTGTGCCACTAAAACTGAGAATGCCACCTGGGATTTTTATATATTTAATGCCTATAGAGAGGCAACTATTCTGTTATCATTATTGTCTCAAAATAAAGCAAACTTTGCACAGCATTATGAGTTAATAAAATTATTTTTGGTGGCTGCCAACATCTTCATAATGTACATGGTAATCACTACACGTGAACAGCAGGATGTAGACAAGGAACCAAAATGTAAGAATTGCCATCTGTTATTGCAGGTTTACATTTATTATCACATTTCAGATTCTAGAATTAACTTTTCCCTGAAGCAGGGGACCTATTGCCAAAAAATAGGCTTTACTTTAACATATCATAAACACAGTCCCATACTGAAGGACCCACTTGTTTAGTTTACTCAATAGTCAGAGTTTCATTTTGATACAACAATTCACAATGCCTTGGAACCTTTTAGGTTTTAGAATATCACTAAAATGAAGGGCTCCCACTTGTATTTTGACATATATCTCAACCAGGACTACAAGTAAGAAATTCCCAATGGCTTTTGGTTTTAGTTTTTAATGAAGTGAAATAGAGATACATGGCTATAATTGTTTATAAATCAGTAGAATAATCATGTAATGAGCTTTTATTTAATAATATTACAGATATGAATTATAACTATCATTGGGGGGAAAGGGAACTTTTAGATTTGCTTTGATAAAGGAGAGCAATAACAGTTTCTAGATTGCTATAAATTAATCATGTTGTAAAGAAAGTGTACAAAAATACTTTTTTCCTCCCTTCTGATTCTAAATTAAAAGAGCACAATCTGTGAAAGTCTTGGGTGCAGCCCTCAGGGATCATTAAATTGTTTGTCTACTGAGCTGCAGATCACCAAGTATTACAAATTCTATTTTTTAATGTGACAGAAGGGAAAATAATGAAATAATGAGTGGGTAAGATGAATCATATTAACTATATTTAATTTTAATCAAATGTACATGTAAGTGGGATAAAATCTGCAGGCTATGCTTCAAAAAGTTATGGATGAGCCACAACATAACTGTTTGAAGCATAGCCTCCAGCATATTTCACCAAGGAGAAGGACAATGCTTGATGTAGAAATAATAGAATAATAGGGTTAATAAAGAGTATTGTCTGCCTCCTCTTCCCATTCTCACACCATCCCAGACCAAAAAAAAAAACCTATCCAATCTTTCTTTGGAAATCTCCTGTGTTTTAGTACCCACAGCTCTAGAAGGCAGCCTTTTCCATTGTTTAATAGCTCTTATAGTCAAGAAAGTCCTCCTTATTTTGAGATTGGAACTCTTTATATGTTTCTACTAATTGGTTCTTTTTTTTATCTTGGGCATTGTGGAGAATAATAAATGACAGCTCCTCAGGTATTTTGCCATAATCTATCACTCCTGTGGATTGGGATATATTTCCCCAAATTAGAGGGACTCAATCTAGAACTGGATATAATGTCCATATTATGTTAGCCTCTTCTTTCATCAAGCAGACTTCAGCCTTCAAGACATAAACCAGCATTTGGACTGGCATGCTCCAGGGGAGCAGAATCAGGGAAAGACCCAAGTAACCATGGTAGAGACAGAGACTCATTGCCAACATCCTTCCTTTAAAGGTTTAGACTTGTTTTTTTTTTAATTACAGATACAACTATTGTTTGTCTGATGTAAGGTCTGTACAAAAAGGAGATACAAGAAATGCAATGTCTTGTTCTAGATTCCAATGGCTTTGGAATATGAACATTTTGAGAGAAAGAGAGAAACACTCCTGCTGTAATATCACCAGTGCTCAGCAAAATCAAAGGTACATATCTATTATTAGCATAATAAATAACATAGAAAATATGTCTTCCTTTAAACAATATTAATTATTGTCTTCCTTGAAAAAACTTGGAAGTGGGAGATACAATTTTGTGGCCGGTTTGTCATCAGAGAAAGAATTTATCATTATTGAGAGAATTGATCCTTGAGAATTTTCCTGTAGGTTCTTGATAGGATTAATGTTATTTTTATATTATTTATTATGCTAATTATTATACTGCAAATAATAAGATAAGTTCAGAGATGACTCAGCTCTCAAGGAGGTGACAGCTGGGCAAGATGGAATAGTTGTAGATTTTGGGGATTGAATTTCATGCAAAATATGTTCTGCACTCTTCCTCAAGATGGGAGATTCAGAATTTGATGGACTCCAGTTTTGTGAAGGGATATGGAACTTTCTTTGTGGGGTTTTAAATGTTGCCTGCAGGGTTACCTTACTTTGATCAGTGGCTATTTCATCTTATTTCAAGCTACTAATTATAATATACAGTTTTAAAATCAATCAATGCAGTCGTTTAATTAAAAGATAAAAAATTTACATATTTTGAATCATGTAATTTAGCTTTGTAACCAGTTTAGATGTGTTTTGCTTTATAGAGTATATTTTGCTTCTTCAAATTGTAATGCTTAGGAATTTAAATTTCTATGGATATAGTAAAATGTCTGTGGAAAATATAAGAAGTGCTGATCAGTGCTTGAAATTATCACATAGGAACACACCAACAGGCTTTTTAGAAAGAAAATTAATATAACTTGAAGATAATTTTATGTGTGTATGATTGTGGCACATAATTAACAAATTTAAATGCTTCTATTCAAATTCTCTAAGAAAATAAGACCAATGTTAAATATCTGTTTTCTTTTTCTTTGCTTACTCATGCATTTATTCAACACTTCCTATAGCAGTTTATCTAAAATTATGTTCAAAGTAATTTAGGTAGCCATAGTCTGTGTGAGAGATTCCACAGAAGGCTTTAAATCATAGTGACAGGCAGTAGGGCTGGCTGAAAGGAAAGCATTTCTGAAGGAGCATGGAATAACAATAGGAAAAGTGTTAGATCTGGGATCGTGGGTGCAAGGAGCGGAGATGAGGCATCGAATAGTGACTCCAACTCTTTATTAGTGACTTCAGAACAGAGCGAAAAGCTAGGACAGCAGCAGCTCCTTTTATAGAGCTGGCTGCTGTCACAACATCCAATGATCTGAGTTTGCCACGCTGGAAAGCGTCCAATCAGCAGCGACCCTCTAACAGCCAATCAGATCAGCCGACAATGACCAATCATGATCCGCTATTAGCGGGCCAATCAGAAGTGCAGGTTTATGAGCCTGCTGTGAAAGCAAAACTATTAGACTCGCAAGCTAACGAGTTTGCTTAGTTCGTAACACCCCTCCCCCCTAGGTTCCATTTCAACGGTGGGGTGATGTATTCTCGCAGGTAGGCAGGTCACNTAGTGACTTCAGAACAGAGCGAAAAGCTAGGACAGCAGCAGCTCCTTTTATAGAGCTGGCTGCTGTCACAACATCCAATGATCTGAGTTTGCCACGCTGGAAAGCGTCCAATCAGCAGCGACCCTCTAACAGCCAATCAGATCAGCCGACAATGACCAATCATGATCCGCTATTAGCGGGCCAATCAGAAGTGCAGGTTTATGAGCCTGCTGTGAAAGCAAAACTATTAGACTCGCAAGCTAACGAGTTTGCTTAGTTCGTAACACCCCTCCCCCCTAGGTTCCATTTCAACGGTGGGGTGATGTATTCTCGCAGGTAGGCAGGTCACCTCACCTGTCTACCTGATCTTCGTTGCTCCACCAGTCTTTGCCCGGACTCTGGTTCCAGTGGGCTGTTGGTTGAACTCGGCGGTGATGGTGAGCTGGCTGCTCCAATGGGCGACTCGGTGTTGTCATCTCTCTTCCCATCAAGGCTGTCATCTGGATTCTTTGGGGTTGCTGATGCCGCCGTGCTGCTTTGTGGAGAGATGGCCATCTGCCCCAGCTCTTCTTCAGAAGATGAATAATCCAGGTTTGGTTGCACTAATTGCTTTTCGAGTACTGGGTTGGATACTAGTTCGTTTTCGGCCCCCTCAATTTCTCTTCCCCCCCTGGTTTGGAGTTCAGGGCTTGTGAAGGGGGTAGATGCCAGCCGGGAGCATAGCTGGTCGATGTGGCACTTCCATAGTCTCCCATCAGCAGTTTGTAAACAGTAGAAACGGGAACCCGTAAGTTGAGTTATGGTAGCGGGGACCCACAATGGGTCACCGGTAAGGTTTTTTGCAAACACCGGATCACCTACCTTGAACGTGCGATACTTGCTACTGGAACCCAGAGGCTTTTCTGGTGTGTAGGCAGGGTGTAGACGGTCAAGATGTGACCGAAGTTTCCGGCCCATCAGGAGTTCGGCTGGAGTTTTGTGTGTGGTGCTGTTTGGAGTAATGTGTTGGAGGAAAAGCATCCTGGTTACCTTGTCGTGGATGTTCCCTTGTTCCATCTTGTATAAGGTTTTCTTTATGAACTGGACCATTCGTTCAGCCATTGGCCGCAGGGCGAGCCAGCAATGTTAAAGCATGGCGTATTTGCTAGGTACTGTTCAAATGCCAAGGCGGTGAACTGTGGGCCATTGTCTGAAACCAAGACGTCTGGCAACCCGTGTGTGGCCAATAGTCTTTTTAGTTTTTTAACAACTGCCTCTGTGGTGGTCTTCATTTTGTGGACCTCAAGCCAGTTGGAATAGGCATCCAGTGTTATGAAAAAATGTATGTCCTTTTGTGGGTCCCGCAAAATCGATGTGGATATGGGACCAGGGACCTTGGGGTGCTTCCCATTCAGTTGGTGGTGTTTTTGGTGGGGCTGAGCGTGTTTCCTGGCACTTGTTGCAGGTGGCTACCCACGTTTCTATTTGTTTATCTATACCTGGCCACCAAGCGTAGCTCCATGCTAATGCCTTCATCCGCACGTTGCCCAGATGACCATCATGCAATAGTTTTAGGATTTTATGCTGTAGTTTTTCTGGGATGACAACTCTGTCTCCCCATAACACACATCCTTTTTGGGTGAAAAGTTCTGTCTGTCTGTGTTTGAAGGGCTTGAAGGTGTCGTTGAGTTCGTTGTCAGGCCAACCTCTTTCTACCCAGCTGAGGACTCGTGCCAAACAAGGGTCTTTCCTTGTTTCGGATGCGATGTCTTGTGCAGACAACGGTGGTGAAGGGAGTGTCTCGATTTGTAGTATAGCTAGGGTTGGAGCTGGATCGTCTAGGACTTCGGGTAGCGGAGAATGGCTCAGGGCATCAGTGTGGGGAATGGCTTTCCCCGGACGGTGTAGTAGTTGGTAGTCGTATGCGGCTAAAAACTCTGACCAGTGTGTCATTCTTGGCGATAGGATATGGGGAGTTGGTTTATCCCCCACCAAGATGCCCAGTAATGGTTTGTGATCGGTGATTATAGAAAAGGACCTTCCATATACGTACTCATGGAATCGTTTGATTGCAGCCACAATAACAAGAGCCTCTTTATCCAGTTGGCTATAGTTTCTTTCAGTTTTAGATAAAGTTCTGGAAAAAAATGCAATGGGTGCCTCAGTGCCGTTTGGTAGGACATGGCTCAGGATGACTCCAACTCCAAATGGTGAGGCATCACAGGTGACGTTTAAGGCTAAAGTCTCATTATATTGTATCAATACAGCATCAGAAAAGCTCGCTCTTCGCGATGTCCCCAGACCCAGGAAGCCTTCTTTTCGAGGAGCCTATGCAGCAGTTCAGCAACAATCGCCTTCTGGGGTAGGAAGAAGTTATAAAAGTTAATAAGTCCCAGGAAGGCTTGAAGATCTGTTTTGTTTCTAGGTCTTGGGGCGTTCTTTATTGCAGCCAATTTTTTCTCAGTAGTGTGAATTCCCTGTTTGTCCAGAAGGTAACCAAGGAATTCAACCCTCTCCGTACACAGTTGGCACTTGTCCTTCTTGACCTTCAGGCCAGCGTCTTTAAATTTTTGGAGGACCATTCTTAGCCGCTTTTCTAGTAGGCTTCTAGTGGGGGCAGCTATCAAGACATCATCGAAATATGGCACGACCCCTTTTATACCTTGTAGCAATCTCTCCATCAGACTTTGGAAGATGTCAGGTGCTACACTCACTCCGAACTGGAGTCTATTACACTTGAATGCCCCTCTGTGCGTAACTATAGTTTGGGCTTCTGCAGTCTCTGCATCTACAGGCAGCTGCTGGTATGCCTGGGCTAGGTCCGATTTTGTGAATATTTTCCTGCCCCCAAGGGAGTGAAGTAAGTGTTGGACCACAGGCACAGGATAAGCGCTCTGCTGAAGCGCGTGATTTAGGGTGGCCTTGTAATCCCCACAAATTCTCAAAGATCCGTCAGGCTTTATGGGATTTACAATTGGGGGTCTCCCATCGGGCGTGGTCGATCGGTTCCAATTCGCCTTGGGCTATTAATTTGTCCGATTGTTCGTCAATCTTTGGTTTAAGTGCAAAAGGCACTCGATTGGGCTTAAGGCAAGTGGGCGCAATATCTGGACAGAGGTTAAATGATATATGAGATCCCTTGTATTTGCCTAGGTTCTCGGTGAACACTTCCTGGAATTCTTGGACGAGAGCCACTTCCCAGTCATCACTTTCGGTTTGGTTGATGCCCGCCAGTTCGATTCCTTGTGGCGCGAACCACTGCAAGCCTAATAAGCTGGGTCGATCTTTATCAATGACTGTAAGTGGTAGAGTTGCAGTGTGGTCTTTGAAGGAGACTTGGACGTGGCTGGAACCAGCGACTGGGATCCTATTTTTTTGGTAGTCCTTCAATATGATTCTTTGAGGGCTGAGATCCTGGCGATGGATGTCAGGGATCAGCTGTTTGAGGGTTTTCCAGGAGACCATTGAAAGGGATGACCCGGAGTTGACTTCCATAACGCATGGACGCTTCTCAATGGTGACCTTCACTCGGATCTTTCTTACATCAAGGGATGACGCTTGGCCGATGGTGATGGTTTGGTGTGCCTCTTCTCGTCTGGTAGAAATGGCTGGTGCTCGATTTCTGTAGTAGTGGTTCCATTGGTTGCTTGGGCGGTCCCGATTTACTGGTGGGGTGCCTGTTGTCTGCCAGAAATTATTTTCTCTTTGGGTTGGGCTGAACCCTCTCTTGCCTCTACAGACTTTTGCAATATGGCCCCTCTTTCCACAAGAACGACAGAGGGCGTCTAGTAATTCCCAGTCTGATCGTGGGTGGTTTCCCCCACATCCAGCACACTGATATGAGGGCTTACGAGCCCGTTGATCTTGCTGATCATGGTCTGACCTGAGTCTGTTGACCTCCTCTTCCTCACTTTCTGAGGAGGATTCGAGATCTTCATGATGCGTGGTTGTTGTGTGCCTTTCGGAAAGGGGCGTATGGTCACTGGTGAGTTGGCGGTGCGGTGCGTTCGTTCGGCACATTCGAGCTGCCGATTTCCTGGTTGCTTCTGCTGCAGTAGCATTGGCAATGACATCTGCGAGGGCGATGTCCCCCTTTGCCTGATTTTGCTCTGGGTTGTGGGGTCTTTTAGACCCAGGACAATTTGATCTTCATGGCTTCTTCAAGGTTTGCGAAGCCACAGAGTCCCCCCAGGTTTCTGAGGTCCGCGATGAAGTCTCCAACGCTTTCACTTTCCTGTTGGTCCCTCTGGTAAAACTCGTGTCTCCTGATGAGTGTTGGCACCGCTGGGGCATAATGGGTCCGGAGGATTGGGGCGAAGTTGTCCCAGTCCATCGTCTTGACTTCAGCTGGTTTTGCAAGTGCCTTTGCCATTTTAAAAACGGCGGGCCCGCAATGGGTCAGGAACACAGCTCGTTTCTTGCCAGGCGTTGCATCCTTCAGGTTGTTTGTCTCCAGGAACATCTGAAACCTGTCCATATATGAGTCCCAGTCTTCATTAGCTGGGTCAAATGGAGCAGGTGGTATGGCGCCGCTGGTAATTCTGCCGCGATTGGTGCGCTCTTTAGCGTTCAGTGAGTGTTCATTCAGCTCTCTCGTCTCCTCATCCCATCCTCGTCTCCAGTGTTAGATCTGGGATCGTGGGTGCAAGGAACGGAGACGAGGCATCGAATAGTGACTCCAACTCTTTATTAGTGACTTCAGAACAGAGTGAAAAGCTAGGGCAGCAGCAGCACCTTTTATAGAACTGGCTGCTGTCACAACATCCAATGATTTGAGTTTGCCGCGCTGGAAAGCATCCAATCAGCAGCGACCCTCTAACAGCCAATCAGATCAGCCGACAATGACCAATCACGATCCGCTATTAGCGGGCCAATCAGAAGTGCAGGTTTGCTGTGAAAGCAAAACTATTAGACACGCACGCTAACGAGTTTGCTTAGTTCATAACAAAAAGTTTGAAGATATAATAACTCTTCAGTGTTTGATAAAGTAGCTAGCCTACACAAATTGTAGCTTTAAATTAGGCTCATTAATAGCAAGGAATGGATGCTGCATGGCAGCATGCATTCATCTGTTCCAGTGGTATTACTTGAAAGGAAGATACACTGAATCCACTTTCGGGATTGATCATTGTCTCTGTTTTCCTAATTTTCCCTTCTGGTTGTTTGAAAAAAATCATTTTTTTTAATTTTATTCATTTAAAAGTTGTTTTTCTGGACTGCTATTTCTAGGTGTCAGAATTATCTCTGTGCGGTAAAAGGACATTTTGATGCTTGATATGGAATGACAACTACTAAGCTCTTTCTTAGGTCAAAGTTTATAATATTCACAGTCCAAAATTTTTTTTAAAAAAATCAGTAGGCTCTCCAAATGATCAGTTTCCCTGGGAAGAAGAGTCAATATTCACCTATTGAGTCATATCTTGTGCATTTTTATGCCACTCATACTCCCCAAAAGTTGCTTCATTATATTATTTTATATGATACTTTCTTGACATATCTTACCTTACTTTGTAATGTACCCAGAGAACTTTTGCTGCAGAACAGTTTAGAACTATAATAAATCATACATAAAAAAGCGCTAACTGTATTTTGGCTCCAAATACAATTGGATCTTGCCCGTCATTATCACTGTCATCACTTTCTCCTCTTCTAAATCTCTGTGTTGCTTTTTCAAATTCTTCTTAAGCTGCTTTGTCTTTCTCTTTCTGTTGCTGGCTCAGACAAGCATTCTTTTTCTTTGCCTAGAATTTGGCAATCAAGCTGAAACCCTCAGAGACCCAGGGTAACAGAATTTCACACTGAGGGTAAAATTGCTTGTCTTCATACCACCTTGAATATTGCTTATGATAAAATACAAACTGAGCTGTCCAACGTACTATTTAATCCATTATGGAGAATAGCTTCCAAACTGTGAGACCTTAGGCAGTCCCAGGCTTTTCACATGCTCTGTGGAGTCTTGCCTGTCATGGTTCATTCAGGATAACAGAATACTGGATCAAAGTATTATGGTTGGAGTGGTGCCATGAGGCTTAAAGAATAATTTCTTTTCCATAATCCTAAGGAAGCCCTTCCTTACTCCTGAAAATTTTGCCCACCATAATCCAGTAATAAGTAGCCTTATTACTATCTGGTAGAAAAGTTGGGTGATACTTGCACAGATGCAGTTGTTCTGAGGACACCAATTATTTTGATTTTTTTTTCAGCCTTAATTCTAGCCTGGTTTGGGGAGATAATCAGGCATTGTCATCCCATGTGACGCCTGTTAGGAATATGAGTCTTTGTATAATTGGACTAACACTGAGTGACCAGCAACTAGTCCATATTCGTGGAGAAGAGTCTGCTGCTAAATGTTGGGAGAATTTGAAGAGGATTTATGTTCGTGACAGTGTAGGTGCACATATACATCTTACATGTAAACTGTTTAGAGCACGTCTTCTGAAAGGTGGAGATATGTTAGCTCATTTGAACTTCATGACAAGAACTTTTCAAGAGCTACATGAAAAAGAACTGATATTTTCAGAGCTACATCAAGTTTACATCATTCTTTTCTCATTGGATGAAAGTTGTGATGATTATGTATTCAAACACCACTCTCAAATACATCTCCCTGTATGCGCTCATTCTCCTAATGGGGAATTACCTCAATAACGCCTTTCTGAAAAAGACAGGAAATTTGTTTCCATTGATCCTGCTTGAGTGAGGTTTTTGATAGAGTTAACAATGGTACCCTTCTGGATTGCATATGAGATGGGAATTAAAAGCTTGCTATAGTGTTTCTAATCCTTTTGGTAGGAACCGTCTTTGATAATGGTACTGCAGGTTTGTGACTTGGAATTCTGGAAGCTATGCAACCATAAAATTCTTTTTTTTTTCCCTCCAGTGATATACAAAATTGTTAGAATAATTTCACACATTGCAGTGGGAGGTGTCCTTAATTTATAGATGATGATGGTTAACTTTAGTTTCCTAATTGCTAAATCAGGACAGGTTGAATATATTCTTAACCAATTTCTGAGTGCAGTGATGGGATACATGAATTGTAATTTTTGCAAAGAGGAATTAGCTTTTTTAAAATCTATTTCCAGTGTGCTTAGTCTAAAACATTGTGAACAGATTTGTGAGGTGGGCAACTGGCTATTTATATCATGAATGAAGATTCCACTTTCATCATTTGTATACATTGGTCTTTTAAATCTAGTTTGTTTTTAATGTTAATGTTTCAATTTTTGATGCACAATGTTTTAAAATGTTCTTAACCTATTATTTTATATTGTTATTTATGGCATTGTAAGCTGTCCAGAGTCACTTGATAATGAGAACGGGATTCTATTTTGAAGAAAGTGTAGTTTCCAATTAGCTTGTAAGCCAAGTTCAGGTGATTTTTTTTTAATGAATATAGTCCTATAAAACTTGAAATCAAGATTCCTGAAAAACTGCCTTGCCAGTATAGACTTGATTATTTGGGAAGGTCCTATACTGAGGTTGGCAGAATGGCAACTTGCCTACTTGCAAATGGGCCATTTCTGTAATGCTTTCTCCACAAAATGCATGAGGAACATCTATCTGTGAAAGAAAAATGAGTCCTCTTTTATTTTATATTATTTTACTATCTTTATGGTTTTTCAGTGTGAATTCTATTTTTATGCTGTTTTAAACAACTTATTTTAAAAGGCTCCAGGTTTTATAATATTATTACTATTCCTATTATTCTTCCATCCACTGAACTGACTTTCTCCCTTGTTCTCTCATAATCTATTCATAATGTTCATATAACAAGGATTCTCTTTTGCCATTTATTAAGCTGTATAAGCCTCACACATCCAAATTTAAATGATTAGACCTGTCCATTCACTGATTATCCACTGACTATCCATTCACTGATGCAAGGGGTCTCTCTGTGAATAGAACAGCTTTCACTTCTGTCAGAGGCTCCTTTGCATTTGTAAATACATGTCTTTCAGTTACTAAAACTGTGCCTACATCTATACTGAGTTTTTAAAAAATGTTATTATCACAATCTACAATAATTCGGCAAAATAGTGTGTACCACCCTCCAACAACATTATATGTTAGATTTAGACTATAGTTCAAAGCAATTATAAATACTCTTTCAACTACTTGGATAAACAGTCGGAATACATATTTTTCCCCTTGGGAATATTGATCTGTTTCTGTATCTTCAAATCAATCTCCTCCTCGATCTTGAATACAATGAAAAAGAAAATGGGATTTAAAGTGAGAAAAGGAACTAGGAGGTAAATATCCAGGTTTGTCTCAAGAATGGCTTACAGTATCTATTTCTCAATTTTACTATGGTTTTTTTGTTGGAATTTATAGTTAAGTATAGATTGATTTGTGAGAATTTTTCCCTGTTATTACATTTAATGGATTAAATAGTGAGCAGCCTTGTCATTTCAAAAATGATGGATTAAGGGGCAAAGAAGTAATAGTAGAAATAAATTATTAAATGGCTCATTGGTTCGGACCTTTACTACTTCCTCAGCAATTTTTCCTGGCAAATAGTAAGTGTTTTGCTGACATGGAACCCAAGAACCAGATACTGAGATCATCCTATAGCTGTAAAATTTTCATTGGGGTCATATGAAATTTATTTTCAGAAAAAAAATGTTTTTCTTTATATTTTCTTAGCACTCTTGGGAGTGGGAGTGGGAAACAATATTTGGGTGTTAAGCAGATGGTAACAATTAGCTTTAAAAAGATAGTGATTATTGTTCATATTGGTAAGTCCATAAACAATAAATGGGTGAAAAAAAATCTTCACGATCTGATGTGCAAAAAGATGTTTCCCCCAAAATAAGACCCATCCTGAAAACAAGCCTAGCCTGATTTTTTGGGCTGGACCTAATATAAGCCCTACCAACTGTTTCTGGCAGCAGCCACATCCTGCTGGCCCCAAGGGACATTGCAAATACCAATAATCCAAGTGTGGAGGCAGAGGCAAAGGAAGAAGACAGGTGATCCAGACATGCTGCATGGCTGCCAGACTCACAGGAGGATCACAGGAGGCTTATGCAGTGGCACAGGCAGCAGGCAGAGGCAGAGTGTGATGACCCAGGGTATGGCAGAAGGACAACACAATCACATAAGTAAGAAAAGTCCCTTTAATACCTCCAACTTTGTCCCCAATGTCCAGTTACCTTTGGCTGGAGAAAAAACTGTCCCCAAAACAGTCTTTAAGTAGAGGAAATTCAGTCCAAAAACAAAGTATATATGAAATGTAAATAAAAATCCACACAAACCATACCGCAGCAATTAACTGGACAGGGCAGCATAAGGAGTTGCAGTCTTAAAAACCCAGCAAAACACACACAGTTGGGAAGATGCCAGGAACACAGATAAGCCTCGACAATAAAAGATAACTCACAAATTTGCTTCCAACAAGCTGCTGTGCGCAATCTCCTTTTTTAAACACTGTGTTCCCAACTGTAGCTAATGAAAGGAATCAGGGCCCTTTCCTCCCCCATAAGCATGCAACTCACATTGCTCCCTTCTCTGTTCCTCCCTGCATGCCATAGGCTGAAGAGGCGGTGGGCCTGGATCTTCCTCTGAATTCCCTCTGCCTTGCTCTACCTCTCCCCTGCTCTGCCTGCTGGACTTTGCCCTTCCCCAGTTTCTTCCACAGCCACCAGAACCACATTCCCACTCCCTGTCAGCTGCTTGGTCTCCCCCTTGAAATCAGATTCTGACAGGGGTATGACACAGAGCCATGGGGGATGGGGGAGGCAGCTGATCCTAACGCCCCATGTGGGTGTTGCTCAGCATGGCTGTAGGCAAGCTGAGAGGTGGTGGGATGGAGTGGGTGGCACATTCGGATCACTGTGCACTTTTCGCCCAGAGGGAGACAAAGCTTTGTCTGCTTCCAAAGGGGACACTTTGAAATGGAACTAATTGCTCCATTTCAAAAGCCCCCTTTGCAAGCACACAAAACTTTGAGTCTCCATCATTTCTCCATCTGGGTGAAAAGTGGTTGGTTGCCTATGGGGTACTTGGGGATGGAGCGGTGCTCTCTCCGTACCATTGTCTGCTTGACCATGGCCTCAATTGGGGCCAAGCTCTCAGCTTGCCCCAACCTCCACCCACCTTGCCTGGATGGTGAAGAGCTCCCACGAGGCTAGCAGCCGCACGGGCAGTTATTTGGCAGCCAGCACAGCACCTGCCACAACTGAGAGGTGTCTCAGCAGCAGCTGGGCCAACAGGAAGGGTGAGTGAAGGCTGAGGCATGCCAAGAGCTTGACCCATTGCAGCTGTGAGCAAGCAGACAGTCAGACAGATGGTAAGGCCAGAGGTAACTGTACTCTCACTCATTGTCCCCATACTCACCGCTTCTTGCACCTAAAAAAAGAGAGAAAACTTTCCCGAAAATAAGCCTGAGTGCTTATTTTCAAGCCCCAAAGAAAATAAGTCTTATTTTGGGGGGGCACCCGGTAGTTGGTAATTGGCTCTGGAATTTGTTATTTTGAGCCAACACTTAAAACTGCCCCTATAAATGATTAAAATTAAAAAGTGCAACATTTGTTAAAAGTGAATACTAATCCTTACTATACTACATTACCAGTAAAAGGTCAAAGTAAAAGTTTCTCTTTCCAGTTTTGATCAACTCCAAGGGATGGTGCTCTGCTCTGCTCTGTTTTTTAACCCAGGGAGCCAGTATTGTCAGTATTGGCCTTCATGTCATGGCTATGTGGCCAGCATGACTATGCACCCAGGCAAAGAGAATGCTATTATCCTTTCTCCAAAGTGGTACCTATTTATCTATTTGCATTTGCATGCTTTTGAACTGCTAAGTGGGTGAGAGTTGAGACAAGTAACGTGTTACCTGATAGTAAACACTACCAGTATAATAATGCTATCTTCATTTCTAGAAACCTTTCAATATAAGGAAATTTCAGCAATACCAGAATGCTTTGTTTATTTCAAATGTCATTTTGGTTGCATATCTTCTTATACCTGAAGATGCTCCCTCAGGAAGGTGATCAAGCTATAGGATCGATTTATTATTTTCTTAATTTCTGCTTCTTGACACTATTATTACTTCATTTCTTGTCTTTATTTTGTACAATTCAAGATAATGAACCTAACACTCATAACTCCTATTTTCCCATAATCTTGTGAGGTGAGTTGAGCTGATAAATTTGGCCACCCAGCCAAATTTCATGGCAAAGGATGAAGAGCTAGGTCTTGCAGTTTGCAGTTTCTAGTTTTTCTAGAACCTCCCATTTTCTTCACAGCATTCCAATTCTTTTATTTGTTTATTATTCTCCATGGAGGTAATTTGGGATAGTAAGTGGCCCTAATACTCTCCTGTTTTATAAGGAGATGATCTGATATTCCCAACATCAATTCCAATTCTTTCAAAGATTGCCAACAAAATTGATTTACAATGCTATATGCAGTTCTCTCCATTCTATGCAAACAGATTGCTCAGCTTACAAAGGGATTGTACAATAAACAAACTGATGAAGACTGGAGAGGAGAAACCATGTCTCCTGCTTATTTCTCTCTCTCTCTCTCTCTCTCTTTTTTTTTTGCAAAAAAGAAAAAGATTTTTTTTGTGAACTTCTAACTGAACATGCACACAATTTACTCAGTTGGCAGAGAGAGAAAAAAATCTTGCAAATGCAACATAAAAGGGTTTTTGTTAATTGGTTGGTTATCAGCTTATCAAGAAACATGCTTTGCTAGCATTTGTCCACAGGTTTAGATAAACAAGCAAGATGAAGTTCAAGTTAGTAACAATGGCACAGAACACTGCTGAAGCATTTCTTTTCGAATCTTGTATAGCAAAAAGTGAAAAACACTTGGAGACATTCCTGCAATATAGACAAGGAAAGAAATGTTCTTTTCTGTTACTAATTTAATTGATTAAATCATAATTGTCTATCATTCCAATGATGCCTTGAGAACCTGTAATGAAATAAAATGTGGTTGTTTTAGGAAGTCTTAGCATTAATACTTCCTTATATTTTTTTCAGATTGTTGTGCATTTAGGTTCAAACACAGTTTCTGTTGTATCAGTACAAAGATTTTTTAAAAATATTTTTGAATTACAAAACTTATGTTTCAGCATAAATTTATGCAAACTAAAAAATAGCAATGTCATAGCTATGACATTGTATGCTCCATGGAATAAACCTCATAGATACAATTACCATGGTGGTGCAGTGGTTAGAATGCAGTATTTCAGGCTAACTATGCTGACTGCCAGGACTTTGATTCTGACTGGCTTATGGTTGACTCAGCTTCTATCCTTCGAAGGCTGGTAAAAAGAGGATCAAGATTGTTAGGGCTAATATTCTGACTCTGTGAACCACTTAGAGAGGGCTGTAAAGCACTGAGAATCAGTATATACTGTAAGTTTAAGTGCTACTGCTATTGCTACCAAATATCTGAACAGGCAAAAACATTTGGAAAGGAGGACAAGGGTGGGAAAAGGAAGACATACAATTACTTCCTTAGCATGGGTTACAAACATTACACCAAGAAGCTGCAGGGAAAAAAGTACTTAGGCTTCCATGTACAGAAATTACTTTTGCTAGGATCAGAAAGAAAGGTTTTTCAGTAACAATATTTTTCCAACTAATCTTTATTTTAAAGAACATATGCCAGTGATAAGACAGAATTGATGATGACACACATTTCAAATTTCACCATTAAAACCTATGACAAGTCATATAATCTACAGATTGTAGTGTTCATAAATCTGAATAGGCTGGATTGGATTGCTGAAATTAGAAAATAAATTAAATAACATACATCTAGACTATCAAGTTTGTCAATGAATGAGGGGGAGAAAGAAGCAGACACAAAAGTTTGAATGACTAAGTTTCTGAAAAAGACCAATTTGGGAGATATAAATTTTTTTTATTAAAGTTTTATAAAAGACACAAAAACTAAAAAGCAAAATCAATTAAAAAAGAAAGAGAGAGAAAAGGTGGAAAAGTAAAAGTGCAAAAACAAAGAACTGGAAAGAAAAAATTGAAAGAAACAAATTTTGTTTTCCCTTGCACTTAGAATAGAATAGAATAGAATAGAATAGAATAGAATAGAATAGAATAGAATAGAATAGAATAGAATAGAATAGAATAGAATAGAATAGAATAGAATTCTTTATTGGCCAAGTATGATAAGGAATTTGTCTTGGCAAATGCTCTTTGACATAAGGAATTTGTCTTGGCAAAAGCTCTTTGTATACATAAAAGAAAAGATACATTCGTCAAGATTCAAGAATCATCAGCTACAACACTTAATAATAGTCATAGGGTACAATAAGCAATCGAATCATACTAGGAAACAGTCAATATAAATCTTAAGAATACAAGCAACAAAGTTACAATCATACAGCCACAAGTGGGAAGGGATGGGTGATAAGAGTGATGAGAAGATTAATAGTAATAGTAGTGCACACTTTGTAAATAGTTGAACAGTGTTGAAGGAATTATTTGTTTAGCAGAGTGATGGCTTTTGGGAAAAAAATGTTCTTGTGTCTTGTTGTTCTGGTGTGCAATGCTCTATAGCATCGTTTTGAGGGTAGGAGTTGAAATAGTTTATGTCCAGGATGTGAGGGGTCTGTAGATATTTTCACAGCCTTCTTTTTGACTCATGCAGTATATCGGTCCTCGACTGAAGGCAGGTTGGTAGCAATTACTTTTCTGTAGTCCTAATTATTCTCTGAAGTCTGTGTCTGTCCTGTTGGGTTACAGAACCAAACCAGACAGTTATAGAGGTACAGATGACGGACTCAATAATTCCTCTGTAGAACTGTATAAATATAATCACAAAATGATCTCCTACTCTCTGATTTTAAAGAATAAAATACAACTAAAACCAGACTTTTCTTTGGGGCTAATGAACAAGCAACTAGAAAAAAGTCATACGATTTTGAATTTATTTATATATATTGCAGCGAGACTACAGGTGGTCCTTGACTTGCAATAATTCATTTAGTGACCATTCAAAGTTGCAGTGGCACTGCAAAAAGTGACAAGACTGTTTTTTACACTTACAACCATTGCAACATCCCTTTGTTCTCATGATCAAAATTCAGATGCTTGGCAACTGACTCATATTTACGATGGTTACAGTGTCCTCAGGTCATGTGATCATTTTTGTGACCTTTTGGCAAGCAAAGTCAATGGGGAAACCAGATTCATTTAATAAATGTATTAATAATTTAATAACCACAGTGATTCACTTAACAACTGTAGCAAGAAAGGTCATAAAATGGAGCAAAATTCACTTAACAAGTGTCTCGCTTAGCAACAGAAATTTTGCTCTCAATTGTGGTCATAGATCAAAGAGTATTGCATGCTCAAAAGGTTTGACACTACTTACAAAAGAGGACTAGTTGGTCAAAATGATGAAACTTGCAAAGAGATAGCTAAATTAACTGCTTTGATCTGAGAAAAAATAGTATGTATATTTGTCAACTAAAAAGATACTCCTTTGGTTTTTTTTAGCTGCTAGAGAAAGAGAGTGGGGGAAAACAAGGCATTCCTTAAATGCCTAAATAATCATCCTGGCAGCGCAAAGTTGTCAGACATAAAAAAGTTATTGGAGAGCATGATGGATGACTCTTGGAGATGGATGTGTCCCATTGGAGAAGTCACATCCAGGGAGTGGGGGGAAGACCAGGATCAAGGGGGAAATGTATGGTGTAATTTAGTATCGGCTGCACCCAGCTAACACCAGTATGGCCACTTCTAATAAATCAATTTTCTTTTCTCTGAGATGTGGCTAGAGACTTTTGATTTGATGAAGGTGGATTTTTTGGAACCCTGACAATATTTATGGTTGACTGAAAACCCTTGCAGACTTTTTGTGTGAAACAAAAATGCACTTATGATTTGTGATTTTAATAATAAAAAAGTGAGAGCTTTTTTTGTAATTGTGAAGTAAAACAGTCTAGTTTTTAAAAAATACAATTGATCATTTGGATTAAAATAGTAGTATTTTCAAAAGAGTAGTGCTAATTTCCAGTTCTTCTTCCTTTGGAAATAATATTCTATGCATAATTAAATTAAAATAAGAAACTTTAATACAGCAGAATATAACAAGTCCAAAGGATACTTTCCATTGAAGGATTAAGATAAAAGAATCCTGTTTATTAAAAAACCTAACATTACACTAAATGTTCCTAATCAGATTTAATACTAACATTGTCTTTTAACTAATAAAGACTTCACTAATAAAAGAATAATCAGCAAGTGCTAAGTTAATTCAAAGAAATTGTTTGAAGGCATTATGAATGTTAATAAATTAAAATTGGACCTTACTTCAAAAGAAACATGTTACACAGATTTGCATTAGATTTGCATTAAAATCTGGTATTGGTTTTGGAAACAGGTGGTTTATATATACAGTATATAGCAACACATTTCGTGCACCACAGAGAAAATTTACATTACAGTATAAGATGGAAAATAAATGCAGGAAGAATGCATTTATCTATCTGCCAAGGTTATTAGCAATGATTGTTGAATGCTGTTTCCCATTTTCCTGGCTTTGTTGTAAAGGGTTTTCTTTGCGAGCGGGGCTATTATCATTTTACAGCTGACTGGAAGATACATGCTTTGACAGGTTTCGTTGCCTGTTGAAATCTATCATCCATTCTTTTATATTGATTTCAATATCCCACTGGCCTGCCTTAAATATAACTCAGAAAATATCATGACTGTCAAGAATCTTCAAGTTATATGCAAAAATAAATGCAATGTACATAACATTTTCCATTATATATGAAGTAGTTACTTCATATATACTTCATATATGCCACAGAATAGATCTATAAGTCATTATAGTATAAAAGTATTTTGGAAGAAAAGCAAGCATATTCCACCTCTTCTTTCCAGTCATTAACTTTTAAACAGGTTTCAATTTTATTAAAATGTTAGAATTGGTTCAGGGACTTCCACTTAATACCAAATAACAAACATATCAGCCCTGGCCAACAGAAAGATAGCAAAGCATCTACCTTTCCCAGTCTCCCTTTTGTCATAATTTAGTTTCTTTTTAATAGGAATCAGCATACTGCTTAGATGAATTAGAATAAAAAAGAATCCTGTCACATATGGTTGTATGGCGGCAAGCTGGCAATTTTACTGCTGTGCTTTCATGCTGGGCCCAGTGCTAAACCAAATGAAGTCAAGATATTTGTGTGTGTGTGAGTGTGTGTGTGTGAGAGAGAGACCATTCTAGATGACCATTCTAGAAATGGCTTGGAAAGAAACTCTAAACTTTAAAGAACTTCACATTGCCATAAACACCTCAAGCTTTTTAAAATATGCTATCTGTCTCCTGGGCAAACTGCTTGACTTTTCCTATAGATTTTTTTAAAAAAATTAAAAAACACATTTAACTGTGCCAGATGAAAAATTTATCTTTGAAAGTGGAACAGTTAAATAAAATGGACCCTCCTGACTTCATTAATTTATTTTACTCTGATAGGGCACAGAATTTTCCTGTTAAAAGAATGTTGTATGCTGCAGAAGCTTATTTTAAGAGATTCAGGAACACATTTATTTATCAACACATTTATTCATTCACAACACCCCTTCCCCCCGGGTTCCGTTTAAGGGGTGCGGTTACGTAGTCCTTGAGGTAGGCCGGTTGTTTCGTTAGTCTATTTGATTTTCGTTGTGCACCCGGTATTTGGCTGCAGTCTTGTTGAGGCAGGACGTTGTCTGGTGAAAGGGGTGCCTCTAGTTCTGTATTTGACTCTTCGTTGTTGCTAACGTTTTCAGCATCTCCATGAGGCGAGCTCGCCCCTATCCCTGATCCTTCTTCACCTGTTTCCACTGCGCTGTCTTTCTTTCGTTAAAGCTTTCTCCTATTTCGAGTTCATCTTCCTCCATATCTCCTCCCCCTTCAGTTTGGAATTCAGGGGACTCGGAGATCCCTGATTGCAACCTTGAGCGCAGCTGATCAATATGGCGCTTCCATATTCTATTATCGCGACATTTCACATGGTACGATCGGGATCCAGTTACTTGGATTACAGTTGCCTCTACCCACAATGGATCGCCTGAAAAGTTCCTAGCAAATACCAAGTCGCCTGCCCGGAAGTTACGGCATCGCCCACTGGACCCGTGTGGTTTCTCAGGTTTGTACGAGGGGTGCAGCCGGTCGAGGTGGGAGCAGAGCTTCCGCCCCATCGGCGGGAGTTTGGTTGGTGACGCTGTGCGGAGTGCTATGCTGCAAAAGGAGTATCCGGTTAATCTTTCCTTCAATATAGTCATAGTCCATTTTATGTAAAGTTTTCTTGACGAATTGTACCATGCGCTCGGCCCTTCCGTTGGCCGCAGGATGTACCGGTGAAGTCAGCGCATGGTGAATACCACGGTCCGCCAGGTACTGTTCAAAGGACAGCACGGTAAATCGGGGCCCGTTGTCGGATACCAGAACGTCTGGTAATCCGTGTGTTGTAAATAGTCGGTCCAGTTTCTTGATGACCGCTTCGGTTGTTGTATTTCTCATCTCATGTATTTCAAGCCAGTTCGAGTAGGCATCTACTGTTAACAAGAATGTGTGGCCTTTGGTGGGTCCTGCAAAGTCCAGGTGAATATGGGACCATGCTCCCCTCGGTGTTTCCCATTCGGATGGGGTTGCTTTCAGTGGGGTGTTGCTTACTTCCTGGCATTTGTGACAAACTTTGACCCATGTCTCGATCTGCTTGTCGATGCCAGCCACCACGCATAGCTACGTGTGAGGGCTTTCATGCGCACGATGCCGGGATGGCCATTGTGCAAGGTTCTTAGTACTGCTCGTTGTAGCCGCTCTGGGACAACGACTCTATCACCCCAGATAATGCAGCCCTTCTGTGAAAACAGTTCCGTTTGTTGACTCTTGAATGGGGCATAGTCATCAGGTATCTGGTCCAATGGCCATCCGCGCTCGACCCAACTGAGGACTCATGCTAAGATGGGGTTGCGCTTCATTTCTATCACGATGTCTCGGGCTGTTAATCGCGGTGTTCAAAGTGTCTCGATCTGCAACGTTGTCACTGTCGGAGCGGGGTCATCAATGGTCTCCGGAAGTGGTGCTCGGC
>BHEV01084144.1:0-18938 GCA_004319985.1 Emydocephalus ijimae | reverse complement strand
ATGTATGTATGTATGTATGTATGTATGGCATTCAGCTTTGTTTGGGTATTTTCCCACGTCATAGTAGTGGTGCTTTTAAAAGCAGCACTACTATGACGTGGGAAAATACCCGAACAAAGCTGAATGCCATACATGTAAGTACCCGTGAAAACTCAAGAAAACATACACACACACACATATATAAACAAAATTGAAAGAGGGTTTTACGTTTTTATGATTTGTTGGTATGTTTGTTGTAAAAAATAAAAACTTCGTTTAAAAAAAAAGAAATAAATATTTTCCAAGTATCTGCTGTTCAAAGAGTTCTATAAATACAAAAAATTCTCCCCGATCACCTTTGTTTTTAGTTTACTTTGGTTTAGTTTACTCTACTTTATTGTCATTGCAACGAAATCAAACACCATCTTCAGTGGACATCATGACCATGAAAATAAACACAAGCACACATCCTTCACCCTCCACACATTGAACCGGAAACCCGACACCACACCAACACTGCACAAAACAGCAGAATTCAACAGAGCTCCTGCCCTGGGATAGAAGCTGTTTTTCAGCCTATGTGTCCTTGTTTTTGTTATTCTGTACCGTCTGCCAGACGGTAATAGTTTTTAAACAAAAGGATTTCCAGGATGAGATGGATCTTTGAGAACGTTTTGAACTTTCCTAAGGCAGCAGGAGCTATAAAGCTCTTCCAAAGAGGGGAGAGGGCAACCCAGAATCCTCTGAGGGGCAATGACATTCCCCCTCTGGAGTGCTGTCCTATCTGCCCCTGTGCAATTGGCAGACCATACACAGGTGCACTATATTAAAATGCTCTCTCTGGTGCAGCGGTAGAAGGTCACCAGCAGTTTTCCATCCGGTTGTTGTTTCCTGAGAGGCCTCAGGTAGTCTAATCTCTGCTGGGCCCTTTTGACCAGGGCTGCAATGGGAGCCCCCCAGGTCAGGTCCTCTTTCAGGGTAACACCCAGAAATTTAAAACTGGCCACTTGCTCCCCTCGGTCTCCCTGGATAAGCAAGGGCTGGAGGTCTGATCTGTTCCTTCTATATAGTCCACTATAAGCTCCTTGGTCTTATTGGTGTGGAGGACCAAGTTATTGTCTCCACACCACGAAAGCAACCATTGGTCTACCTCATCTCAGTAGGCAGACTCATCCCCCCTCTGAGATAAGTCCCACCACTGTTGTATCATCTGCAAATTTAGCAGTAATACTATTTTGCTTGTGGTGTACTAGTGTTAAGAATAAGAGCTGAAGAGGTATGATTAATCTGACCCCCTGTGAGCGGCCAGACAGGAAATCCATAATCCAAAGGCAGATTGAATTAGAAAGCCCAAGGACCAGAAGTTTAGACACTCGTCTATGTGGAAGAATTGTGTTAAACGCAGAAAATGCACAAAAAGCTTCCCTCACATAGCTTCCCCACTGTTCTTTGATAGGCTTCTCCAAAGATTTGTCTCTTGTTTAAAGCAAACAAAGTCAAAGGTTACCAACATGTGCCGTAAGAAAAATGTGCCTAACATTTATACTCAAGTGAGGTGGAGGCACCCAATCTGGCTGCTATTTCTGATCCCCCCAACCTTGCTGTCATTTTACACCAAGCTAACAAAAGCCTCTGAAAGATCAGTGAACACATTTGTTCCACCTTTCCTCCATTTGGGCTCCCAAGGCAAACAAAAAAGCCTGGGCACTGAAAACTCCATTAGCCTTCGTTCCTAATGTTGCACACAGGTGGTTAGAGTGCAGTATTGCAGGCCAGCTCTGCTCAGTGTCAGGAGTTTGATCCTGAGCAGCTCAAGGTGGACTCAGCCTTTCGTCCTTCCAAGGTGGGTAAAATGAAGACCCAGACTGTAAACTGCTTAGAGAGGGCTGGAAAGCACTGTGAAGGGGTATGTAAGTCTAAGTGCTAGTGCTATTGCTCTAGTTAAATCTCATCTCAAGACTGGGTCTTTCACTAGCTTTGGTGCACCAAAGTAAACGTTTGTTTCTAATATTAGAGATTTATTTTCCTTTCCCTTTTGGAACAAGAGACCAATGGCCATTTGAACTCAGAGTTAACAGGAGCAGGCATTAGAAGAGCAGGATGCACAACTAGGACAACTTAATGGTAAGCGCACCAATCAGGCCAGGAAAGAGTTCTTGGCACAAACTGACTCTGCTGGTACAAATTGCAAAGTAGTTTTTTTTATAGAGAGCAAATTCCTGGATGAGAATGATAAATGGCACAAGAATGAATCTGCATAGAGTGAGGGAAACGCATCTTCCAGTAGCTGCACTTGGTTCATCAACAAGAGGACGTGTGCTGGTGGTCCTCCACCTGCCGCTCGTACGGGAGCAGCTGCTGCCAAGGGCCTGCGTGGCCCCTACATTGAGGGCCAATGTTGAGAATCGCATACGGAGGGAAGGAGCCCTCAAGGGAGCCCTGTTATCTCAAGCCTCAGGTTAAACGAAGAAAAGCCCCAAGAGAAGGCTGACCTGCAGAGCTTATCTACAACCTACCCTGGTTTACAATTTTTGGGAAATTATCCACCTCCAAGATAAAATGTGTTAATTTTACCTATTTTGATTAGATGAATTAGAAAACAGGTGATAAAGGTGCTGGCTGGATAAAGTTTTCAAGATAGTTCACAACAGTGATTTATACACAGGTGGGTACATTTGCCTACAAGGGAGGGAGGAGCCTAGTGATCACGATGCCTTTATCTCAACAGAGTATAGTAGAAGAATGAAAAAGGTACCACCTGGAAGGGTATACATTTATCTTCACTTTGAGAACAGCAAGACAGAGGACGACTCAAGAAGATGTGGAAAGTTTGCTTAGGTCCCACAAAGCACTTGGTGCAAACGTGTCACTGAAATTTTACTTCTTACACTCACATTTAGACTATTCCCCCCCTTTGAACTGTGGGGCGGTGAGTGATGAGCACGGGGAGAGATTCCACCAGGATATAATGCACTTCACAAGAGAAAAGCCAAATAGCCCAGTCTGGAAGGCCAAATAAAGATGGAACCTTGTCCTTTAATCTGAAGTTAGAGCTTGTCAGTTTTTCATGCAAAAACATGAAACCGTTACATAAAAAACCAATAAATGAATGGAAAGTTCAGTTGTTGATATCAATAAAAAGATAAATTTATAATGATTGGTGTGGCACCATTCTCACTGCTATATCACATTTTGCAGAAAAGTTATGGAGCATAATTGCACATTTCCCTCATAATTTTGAATTATTTTGATGCAATTTTGACCTGAAGCTCTATCTTAGAAACTGGATTAATATCCAGGACTTAATTTTCCTTTATTTAAGCTGGAAAAAATCAGAGGCCCAAGCAGGAACACACTCCTCGATGCTTTTCCTTCCTTTTCTATTTTTGCTTTCCAATAAAAGTTCTGTCATGGTGAGAAAGAAAGCTGCCTCTGCTCCCCGTGATCTCGTTTCTCTACTTTCACAGTTGCTCTGAGTAGAATTCACACAGACTTCCTCTGGGAAGTCTCACATTGCTCTCTTTACTCTGTCCTCCACCTTTGGGCCAGGAAATTGTGACCACATCAATACTCTCTTGAACACTTACTAGAATGTTTCTCTCCATCAGTACGTTCTGAAAGACTTGCTAAAATGGGGCAACGTATCTCTGTTTCTTTCTCCTTTTCTTCAGAAGTCAAACCAGCTGCTAAGGTAACAGGCTCCCTGCTTTAGTCCTCAACGCTTACATACAACAGTCTTGACCAATTGGAACGCTGCCTCTATCTGCCCCCCAACAAGCCAGGTCAGCTCATCAGCCCTCAAACAGGACAGCTGCACTCCCAAGACCAAATCTCAGCTCCTTCTCCAGGTTTCTCTCTCCTGAGGACTTATGCTGCAAGCACGACAGCCAAGCCAGGGCACCAAAATCCATATGCCACAGTTTTAGAGGAAGACAACAAAATCAGGGAGGAAGAAGGAAGGACCAGAATGAATTCACCTGCCTGAGGTCCATCCAACTGACGATCAGAGTGTTGAGGAGTAAAAGGAGGTGGTTACTCCAGATGAGTGGTCTTAATGAAGGGAAAGCAAAGCAACTCTGATCTCTTTGCCCCCCTCACACCCATCTGCATCCAGAGGAAGCCGATTTGTGTGGCCCAGGCCAGGGAGGAGCTCAGCAGGGGAGGGTGCAGGCCAGAAAGGAGGCGGAAGGGACCCCCCGGCTAAGCTGGATGTGGCCAGTCCCCGATGAAATACACCCCAGCCGGCTGAAGGGCCAAGAGCTCTTTGGGCCTCCGCCAGGTGTCCTGGGAGAATCCTGCAGGCCCAGGAAGATGCCTGGGGATGGAAGGCCAGCCAGCAGGACTCCGCTCTCCCAGCAGGAAAGAGGACCCTCTCATGATGGGTCTGTGACTCAAAAACCTGACAACGTTTTAGAGCAGATAATAAAGGAGGCCATTCGCAAGCACTTCCAACACAAACACGATTGCCAAAAGCGGCTTTGTAAAATAAAGAGGCCAACAGAGGCTAACTGTTATGAAAGGAGCTGTGTGGATATAATCTACACTGATTTCAAGAAAGGTTCTGACAAGATTCCAGGCTGCTAAAATGTGGCTTGGAAAAACAAGGTGAAACAACAACTGATAACCTCCTTTTACCAGTCCACAATAAAAGCGTCCTCACTTATTGCACCACAGTATGGTAGGCTTGACCGCTGCGGTTAGAAAGATGTTACAGAGGGGGGTGAGCACAGCACAAAACACCTTGGCCTGTCCCCTGATAGCACTAGATGACCTCACTAGGGCTCCCTGCCTTAGAAGAGTGAGGAAAATCCTCAGGAACGACTCACACCCTGGTCAGCACTTCCTTACTCTCCTACCATTGGGCAGGAGATATAGAAGCAGAGCCAGTTGTATGAACAGGCTGAAGAACAGTTTTTATCTGTGAGCTGTCAGACTTCTGAATGTGAAATAACAGCAGAACTATGTACTGCAATAGACCACAGGGCTGGCGCAACCTGTTCACATTGGTGCAATAGGAGTACGTGTTTGTTGATATGATTTATTGGGTATGGGGTTTTCTGTCTTCACTGTGAGTTGTATTGTGTTGGGGGGGGTGCACGAAGGGAGTGTCAGCCAATCTCATTGTACACATGTTGTGCACTGACAATAAAGGTTTGAAAAATTGGGGGAAAAAGGATGAAACAACAGGAGCACAGGCCCACAACTGGCTGGCAAACCACACTGAAAGAATTCAGTGTGCTACATCTAAATAATAACAACCATAAGGGTCTGTCTTGGGACCAGTATGATTCAATGCTTTTATTCACAAACTGGATCAAGGGATTGGTGGATTGCTTATTAAACTTGAACTAGGAGGTCTGGCCAAAACCCAGGAAAATCTAATGTGACTGCACTCTAATATGGAGAGTATTTTTGCATGCATATATGTTCTTATGTGCTACCTATTCCTGGACATCCCAGGCTGCTAACAATTCGAACAAAAATATCCCAAGAAATCCACATACATGTAAAAATCTGCACCTACAAATATCTTGCAACAGATATTTGAAAAAGACATGAATATCAACATTAACAAGCTACATACCAGCCACCAGTATGAAATAGCTGCTAAAAGAAGTAACATAACACTGGGCTAGATTAGAAGCAGCACTAGATTAAACAGGAACCTTAGGACATGACCTATCAGAACAGACAAAAGCATGATTACGTCTTTCACTAAAATAGCCATTTTCTACCTCATCCTAAGCTTCACTTTAAGGGTTACAGACTGTCAAACACAGAAGGAACACACTGGACGTTATTCTGGATTCTCTTACAAATGTGCATGAAGTGAGAAAGGTATTATTTTCTAAACCCTAAACAAGCCATTGCATTCTTGAAATTCTGCCCAAATACTTTGGATCAACCATGGCTTGACAATGAACGACAAGGCACATGTTTTGTGGATTGTAGGTTACAGTGGAAACACTGTAGAAACATCCCAGAGTGATCCTGAAGGGCAAGCAGGCAAAGCTGGTCTCCTCCTCCACCTACAAATCTTCATGGCTACGCCAACCAATTTACTGGCTGATTTTCTCAGACAGAAAAACAACATTATCTTTACCAGCCTCTGAGATGATCAACTTACTTGAGCATTTCTGGAGCGCAACTTCCCTTCTGACTTCTTCTCCTCAGCTCCATGATCCTGGTCTTCCTCCTCTTCTGTAAGGCTGTCACTTCCAGAATCTTCCAGTCCAGAATAAACACTTTCCTCGCTGTCTGTTAGAAGATCGCTTGCTTCTTCTTGCTCTTCAAACATCCTGCTCCTGAGAATGGGCTGTAGAAGGGAAAGCACACTATTCAAAGCACTGTAATGCTAATAAGACCTGCATAACCTTCTCCCCCACACTTGACTCATGCAGAATTCATCTCCCCAAAGGGTACCAGACTTACAGAATAAGGTTTGGAAGGGACCCTGGAGGTCTTCTAGTCCAACCCCCTGTTTAGGCAGGAGACCCTACGCCAGAGATATCCAGTCTTGGGAATTTTATGATTTGTGGATTTTAATTCCTAAAATTCCCATAGCTAAGCTGGTTGGGGAATTCTGGGAATTGAAGTCCATAAGTCTTCTCAATGTTGGACACTCCTTCCCTATGCCATATAACAAATGGTTGTCTGGTCTATTTTTGAAAACCTCTAGTGAGGGGATACCGAAAACATCTAGAGTCAACCCATTCCCGATTAATTGTTCTGTCAGGAAATTTCTCCTTTCAGCCCAAATACCCCAAATTTGTATTTTTCAATGTATAAAATCAAAATCAGTGCTGCTATGTTCTATATGCAGTTTCCGAGAACATCTAAGGCCAGTCTGTCGATCCTCCTGGTTCCTAGGAAGAATCAAGGAGAGAAGCAACCTAGAACTAAGGGGGAATTTCCTGACCGCAAGATCAATTAACCAGTGGAATCACTGGAGGTTGGGAATGTGGGAAACAGTCAAAAAAAGGGTGGGAGGTAAATCTGCAACGGGACTAAGAGAATATAAAGCAAATGCATTGATTTAATTTTAGGGTGTGTCCACTGTCCCTGCATGTGCCTGGTCCACCCTCTTTGCAAAGCAGTGAGTAAAATTACCTTGGTTTTCTCTTGGGAGTTTTGGCTGGTGATTGTTTATTTCCAAACTACACAGCGAAGAAGAGCTTGGGGAGGGGGCTGGCAGGAGACCCCCATTTGTTGTAGGGTGAGGAGGGGGTTGGACTAGAAGGCCTCTGAGGTGTCCCTTCCAACTCGGTTATAAGCAGACTCAACCGCCTTTTCTCTGGGCCTTGGAGAGCCCGTGCATCTTCGGCAAAACAGCTTCCCACCGGCTCCTCGGGGCCTCGAACTCCCGAGGTAAATTGTTACTTGCCTTCCCTCCACACCAGGGTCCCCCAACTTAGCCGCTTTAAGGCTGGTGGACTTCAACTCCCAGAATTCTGCACCCAGCCGTGCTCTGCTCTTCTCTAGTCTGCTGTGCTATGCTGGCTGGAGAATTCTGGGAGTTGAAGTCCACCAGTCTTAAAGCGGCCAAGAGTGGAGACCGCTGCTCCACACGTTGCCCGAATCCCCCGTCCCTCCAGAAGGCAAACGCTGTGAGGAAACGGGAGAAACGGTCCCGCGCTTCAGCCAGCCCGCCCCCCGCCCGCCTGCCTTTGGGAGAGGCCGCCCGGAGACCCTCAAGACCCGCCAACCTGGCCAGACAAGGCTGCGGCCGACCCGGCGGGCCTCCCCGCCTCGATGATGCCCCACCCGGTCGGCTAGACGCAGCTCCCCGCGCTCACCCGGCCAAAGCCGCCTCTGCCGGTCCCGCAGCCCTCCTCCGTCGGCACCGCGTGCGTTCCCCTCAGCCGACACTAGCCACGACGCATGGCCGGAAGCTCCTTGCCCGCCCTCGCCGGGAAGCGCCTGCGCACTAAGACAGTATGCCTTCGCTCCACCCTATCCGCTCCTCGTTGACGAGCAGGCTACCGTCGCGCATGCGCCTTGGAACCGGGGAGCCCCTGACTCGTTAGGGCGTCGCCCCTCGGGCCGCTCTTCCAAGTCTAGCGACCGGCGGGTCTCTCGGGACGATCCCCAGAGTGTCCGGGTGTTGGTGGGGGAGGGGAATAGAGAAGGCTGTCTTTGAGACTAATCTCAGGGGTCTTCAAACTTGGCCACTTTAAGACATGTGGACTTCAACTCCCAGAACTCCTCAGCCAGCCATGTTGGCTGGGGAATTCTGGGAGTTAAAGTCCGCCAGGCTTAAAGTTGCCAAAGTTGGAGACCCCTGCTTTAAACAGTAGGCACAAGGAAAGCTTCCCCCCTTCTGCAGAGGCGGAGAGTTCTTGATTTGGGTTGGCTGACGGGAGAATTCTGGGAGTTGAAGTCCACGCTGCCTAAATGATAAAGTCATTGGTGCAATGTGGAACAGTGAACTCGGCCAACGGAGGAGTGGAGATTGGTATGGCAATCACTTCGAAAATTATCGCTAAAGCTCGTGCAACTTCGCAAGGGAGAAGCGCGAGGGCTGTTGAGTGCGGAAGAATGGAAGCTTTCGAATCGCGGTGCTGGAGAAGACTCCCGAGAAGCCCCCCGGACTGCAGGGGGATCCCATCGGTCAGTCCTGAAGGAAGCCCACCCCGAGTGTCCTTTGGAAGGGCAGAAGCTGAAGCTCAAATTCTTCGAGCACCAAATGAGAAGAGGGGGTCCTTGGAGAAGAGCCTGATGTTGGGGAAGATGAAAGGCCAAAGGATTCGATCGTGTCATCGACATGAATTGGGGCAAACCCTGGGAGACAGTGGAGGACGGGGGGCGGGGTGCTCACATGCTTTGGTCCACGGGGGTCACACAGTTGGACACAACAACAACCGTAAGGACCTATTTACCGGCTTGCACGAGCAACGGGGGAAGGAAGCTTGGAGCAAGGATGGTCCAGGCAACTCCGATCGGGTTCCCCCCAAAGGCTGACATTTTCCTGCCCTTTGCAGCGCGAACGCCCCCATCGAGGACGCTGCCGCTGCCTCTCTTCGCACAGCCGAAAGCAAAAGAAGCGCCTGCAACGCGGGTTCATCGGGCCAGTTGCAGCCGTCCTGCCGGCATCCTCAGCGGCAGAAGCCGACCGTCAGCGTCCCGGGAAGGACCCCTCCCGTCCTTCCGGAGACTCGCCAAGCGGAAGGCGCCCGGACAGTCCCCTGCAGACAGCCCCGTGGACGGTGCGAACGGGTGGAAGGGCTGCGCCTGCGCGCATCTGCGCCCGACAACAGGTGGGAGCGCATGCGTACTACCCAGTCCCTCGCAGGGCGCGAGGCACAACAAGTGCGTCTAGACGGCGCGTGCGTGCGTGTGGCGTTGCGCCTGCGCGTCCGCAAGATGGCGGCGGCCATGCCCGTTCCTTTTGAAGGAGCGAGTGCGCAGCGCGGCGTCGGGCTTTGGCGAGGCCGGAGCAGCCGCGGCCACTAGTCGTTTCCGCGCCGCCCGTTCCGGCGGCAGCAGCGGAGCCCGTCGTGGGGCTTGGCCGGCCCAGGGAAGCGGGCCCGGGCTGGGCTGAGCTGCCCGCCGCTAGCATGGAGCCCCCCGGCGCCGTGGCCGGAGGAGGCGGAGCAGGCAGCAACGTGCCGGCCTTCCTCACCAAGCTGTGGACGCTAGTGGAGGATCCGGACACGGACGCGCTCATCTGCTGGAGCCCGGTGAGGAAGGCCTCGGGCCACGCGGGAAGCAGGCCGCGGCGGGGTCTCAGCCCGGGCCTGGGTCCCCTCCGGCTCTTGTCCGGTCGAGGCTGTCGGGTTCGGGGAGGAGGAGGAGGCGGAGGCGGAGACTTCCTTGTGGGAAGGGGCGACCGGGCAAGTGGGGCGGAGCAGAAATGCCTTGCGGTCCCTCAGGAGGGGATGCTCGGGGGCTCCTCAGGTGAGGCTCCCTCGTAAGGGCCGGCGATGGAGCCCCGGAGAAGCCGCTGCTCTGGAGCGACGCATCTCAACTCCGGGGGCTTTCGGGTTGGGTGAACTACAACGCCCACAGCATGCTGGCTTGCGGGATTCTGGGAGTTGTAGTCTCCAAGTCTAAACGTTGCCGATATTGGAGAGCGCTGCTTTAGAGCAGCAGTCTCCAACCTTGGCTAGTTTAAGACTTGTGGATTTCAACTCCCAGAATTCCTCCTCCAGTCATGTTGCTAGCTCAGGAATTCTGGGAGTTGAAGTCCACAAGTCTTAAACTGGCCAAGGTTGGAGACCACTGCTTTAGAGGATGAAGAATGTAGCTGTTCATCAAAAGCAGAGAGGGTTTCTCTGTTTCTGCCCCAGCTCTTCGGTGGTGAAACAGCCTAAGGTGGTGAAAAGTGTGTGTTATTCGCCCTTTACTAATTTGCCCTCTCTTGAGTTTTCTTAGTATGTGTTTTTGTATCTTTCTTTACTCCAAAGAGTACCATACCAAAGAGTGCTTTTTAGACTGTTTTCAAGCATAGGAAAAGAACCATTTGGTATTTTTTTCCCTTTATACTTGTTACCCTAAGGAGATTTCAGTATTAGCAATCTGTCTTTTTCCCATTTCTCCTCTATAGGTTTTATAGCAGGGCAGTTCTCAATTAAAATATCAGCGCTGTAGGGGTGTTTTAAAGTTTTTATTCTCAAAATGGTACCTGTTGCTTATCTGCTGGCATCGTTTGAAAAGTTACTTTACTGTTTGGCCCTCCTGTGTAGTTGGAGATTGTGGTTCAGGTTCTGGTCCTTCTTGTTGTATGGTGCAGGTGTTATGGGACTATTGGTCACTGAGCTTTCATGTCCCAGGGATTTCCATTGTTCAGCATCTCCAAGAAGCTGTGAGTCGGGACCACTGGAATATCTGTCATCAGTATAGCTCAATATTTCTGTGGCACACTTTGGGCGAGAGAAAACAATGTGAAATTAAAGCCGGATGGAAATGCTATTGAAAAATAAGAAACTGAGATGGATGGAGTTGCAATTTATCTTAAAGAGAGTTTTTCCAGAAAGGGAGAAGTCTTGATGCTTACCTTAAATAGATTTGTCCTTAGCGATTATGTCAGTGCTCAAGCTCAGGGAAAGGGCCAATATTCCAATATTTGAGGGGCTCCTACAAATACAAGAGCTTGACCTAATTTCCAAACACCAGAAGGCAAGACAGAAACAATGGATGGATACTCATCAAGGAGAGAACCAACCTAGAACTAAGGAGGGATTTCCTAACGGTGAGAACAATCAACCAATGGAACAGCTTGCCTTCTGAAGGTGTGAGTGCTTCATCACTGGAGTTTTTTAAAAAAGAGACTGGAGAACCCTTTATCTGACAGGGTATAGGGTCTCCTGCTTGAGCAGGGGGTTGGACTAGAAGACCTCCAAGGTCCTCTATTATTCTATTCTAGGCTAAGAAAAGAGAAAAGATTGTTCAGATTGTTTAGTGGCAAAAGCCTAGAATGAGGCTTCCTCTCAGATCTCTCTTTCAGTAAACAAGGAAATCTGTAGCAATCTTCCAACTAGCAGAATATCATGTGCCTCAAAAAGTGTCTTAAACTGAGTAATTTATATAGTAATTGCTCTTTTAAGTAAGCTCCCCGTGTTCAGAGGAGTTTTATTGTTGCAAGTGTGCAGTATCTCTAAACAGTTGGTGGTTTCGCTTCTGCCAAAATGTCTCAATGGGAAGCTACCACTTTGAAATGCAATCAGTGCCGCTAAATCAACATTTGAGAAAAATCCAACTTTGAAGAATAATAACTGCCCAGGATTGATGGGATGGATTCATAGCTCCTGAGGAAAGATAGGACTGGAGGCCTTTTGAGTCAGTTTGGGAAAAAGTATCTTGAGGATAAGAAAAGTATGTTCCAGATTGTAATTCAAGGATTGTGGTTATATTGCATCTCATGAGAGACAACGGTAGAGTTGTAAATATAATCAGTCCTAATAAAACATTATAGCTAGGTAAAAGCAATACTGTGTGCCTTTCCTAGTGACCAATGTGCATTCAGGTGGTCCTCAACTTGCAGCCATTTGTTTAGTGACCATTTGAAATTACATCAGCCCTGAAAAAGGTGACTTATGACTGGTTTTCACAACCGTTGCAGCATCCCCATGATCAAAATTTGGTTCATGACAGTTGCACTGGCCCAAAGTCACCTGGTCCCAGTTTGCAACCTTCCCAGCTGGCTTCTGACAAGCAAAGTTGAGGGAGGGAGGGAGGTCACATTTACTTGTGTGCCCTCTCTGTTTTTTTTAAAGCTCAGGTTGGGTAATTTTGTAGCGTTCTGGCTCTTGGAAGAACAAAATGTTTATATATGGAGTACCATGTAGATTTTCCCTTCAATTGCGGAAGAGGAGAAATACTTTCAAAGCCTTGTGGGGAAAAATGTGCCTGAGCTAAGTTCCCTAAAAGGCCCGCTGAAGAGGTGATAGCAAGCAGCCTTTCCAGGAAAGTTGCTCTTCGTTTATCTGTGTGCCAGGCCAAGAAATAGTGGCTGTGTCCCACCACTTCTTACAAACCTCCACCAGTGGAGCACCCACAGCTTCCCAAGGCAAACCCTTCCACAATATTCTTGTGAGCTTCCTGACAGAGATTGCTGAACACTTCTCGGTGGACTCCTGGCCTGCCAATGGCCTGACTCAGTCCTGTAACTTGGCAACAGATGCATCCTAAATACGGACAGCTGACTTCGGACTCATCTGAACTTCATTGGGGTTGACCGTGAGCAAGGTTGGGTTGTAGAGGACGGGAAACTAGATGTCAGGGAGCTAAGAATGTCTGAGGCTCACAAAGCACGCTAGCAAAAGGGTACTTGTCTTTCTTTAGATAGGTTAAAAAATAAAAGGAATCAAATCTGTATGCTAGCTGCTCCCTGAAGGAGGCAGAATACTAACAGGTCCCCAAAAGCAGGCACCCTCTTTATATTTTCCATTTCTGTGACAATTGCAGGATGAAGGCGTAGGTTTGAAGCATGGTCAGGAAATGCCACTTTAAGTGGATTTAAATTCCCCCAACCCTTGTGAATTGCATCCTAACATCCTTAAGGAGCCAGGTGGTGATTGGTTGAGGATGTGCCTGATGAGCTGAGGAGACCTTACTGACTTCAGAAAGGAGAAATCCAGCAGCGTAGAGTCCTTGGCACCTGAGAAACCTGAAACACACGGGATGATATCATGGACCTATTTTTACCCTGTATACACAAATAAAGAAGTGTGTGGCAAGCCGGTGATTGGGCCTATGGTAGCCTTGTCAGTAAGGCTTTGTGATTGGGCCTATGGTAGCCTTGCATAAGAATAGCCTTAGGATTCACGCGTGAGTTAGAGCCGTCTGCTCTATAAGAAGCCTCTGGCTTTGCAGTCGATAGGAAAAGGGCAGGGAGTGGGATTGGGAGATGCCCTCCAAGCTGTCAACCGTTGCCCCCAAAGGAGACTTTCCAGCAGTGTCACTTGAGGGCAGGTTGCCTGGTCCAGGCAAGGATTCCAGGATCAGTGAGTAGTTTGGGGAGTCCAAGATGCGCCTCCCTTTCTCTGAACTGGCAGACCGAAGTCTGTGCCAAGGGTGGCACAACCCTTCCCAGTTGTGTTTGTTCTCCAACCGTATGGAGTTGTCTCAACGGGAAGATGACTCAATGGCAGATCTTCTTCCTGCCATGAGAGAAAATCCAGTTGTATAATGGTCTCTTATGTTCTTCTGCCAGATTGGAAAATATTTCTTTTCCTTCTGAAGACACCCTCATATTTTGGCAATAAAATTCCCGCTCTGTGAGCCGTAGAAATAATGGCATTTTGCTTAACAAAAGAGATGCCTTTAAATAATAAAGCTCTCGGAGCAACCCATGCAGTGATGGCTCCTACTAGCAGCTCCTTGCTGGAAGCCGGGCTGAGGTGGGGGGGGGGCAGTAGGCTGTTGCGCCATGCACTGCCCGGCACTGGCCTGGCCTGGCTGAAGGGCCCCATCCTTTCTGGAAGGGACCCCGGAGTAGGGGGGGTGGCCCTCCTCTCAGGTCCTCATTTTTTCCGATTGCCAGTCCTGCGCCAAAAGAGCCCCTTGAACCACAGACAAGACACAGGCCGGGCTTTCCCACTCCAGGAACTCCTCAACTTCGGACCAGAATTGAGCCTAACACTTCTGTTGCAAAGTGAAACATGGGTTTAAGTGAGTTTTGCCCCATTTTACGACCTTTCTTGTCACAGTTGTTAAGTGAATCACTGCAGTTGTTAAGTTAGTCACACTGTCGTTGAGTGAATCTGGCTTCCCCGTTGACTTTGCTTGTAAGGAGATCGCAAAAGAGGATCGTATGACCCTGGACGCTGCAACCGTCGTAAGTATGAGTCAGTTGCCAACTATCTGAATGTAAATCACGTGACCATGGGGAGGCTACAGTGGTCTTCGGTGTGAAAAATGGTCATGTCACTCTCTTCAGTGCCGTTGTAACTTTGAACGGTCAGTAAATGAACCGTTGTGACTCGACTACCTGTATATGAGTTCTTTTAGCTTCAATTAGGTTGATATTATTTATTTCATCATATCTATATAGAATAAAGTAATTCATTGTGGCCTGCAAATATTGCCTTATATAATAGCCTAATTAGTCAAGCCAATAATGTATGGCTGGTTCAACAAACCAAGATTAAAACAAAAGTAGTTTAATATGTCATATAGAACCAGCTGAATAAATAAAGGTGCAGCCTTTCCCTGGTCACCTGTCAGTCCTATCAGGTACGGCAGAAGAAGAAGAAACAGACACCATACAGATCTAAAGCTACTTTTAGTACAATAGCTGTAGCAATAGAACCTTGCTTGTCTGAATCGCTTCATCGTGAGGGGTCTGTCTGAGATGTTTTTGCCCATTTCTCTCTTGGTCTGGGTTCAGGTTTTGTTTGTCTCAGCAGAATAACAGTTGGAAGGGGCCTGGTCCATCCCCCCACCCAAGCAGGAGACCCTACCCCGTTTCTGGCAGTCTCTCTCTTCTTGAAACCTTCTAGTGACCTTGATTGTTGCCTTGATATTGGATCGTCCTCCTGTACTTCAAGGCCATCTCCTTTATTCACTCGGCCACCTGTGATTGGCATCGGAACCCTGACTCTTGTCTTCTCGCTTGACTTTCTCTCTCACAGTACAGGGGAAATGCCAAAAATGGGTAAATAGCCATTTGTTGAGAGAGGGGGGGGGTAGGTAGGTAGGTAGGTATACCTGGGAGAACTGCGGAATGAAAAATTTGTCTCGGTACTTGGGAAAACCATTAAGCATCTGGTTTGTAAGCACTTGGTAAAGGATCAAGAATAACTCGAAGCCAACATGGGTTTGCTGGACAAATTTTACTGTTTTTACAACTTAATTTATTAGATTAGGAGAACCAGGGAATGTCAGGGACGCAGTGTACTTAAGACTTCACAAAGCCTTGGATAATGTTGATCATGGGTTCCCTCTTGATAATGAATAATTGCCTGGCTACCCAATGGACTGGCCATGGGTTGAACCACGGGTCTTCCTTCACGAGTTTAGGTCTGCAGAGCTGGGGCTTCTTTTACCATCTCTTTGCAGGGAGAATCTGGGTGGAGGAAACTTGTGAAGGGAGGTGTCCTTGTTCTCTCCTCCATCCCGAGAGGGATTCCATTCCAATTTCCACTGGGGTCTTCAGCTCTGCAAAAGGCAGGGCCACGCTTGCCCCCTCCCCCCAAAGCAGGCTTGTTTGAAGGCTAGAAGCACAAGCCCCTGCGCTTAGCTAGGAGGACGGAGTGCAAGGAGCGAAACAGGCAACATGGGGGGGGGAAGGAGGTGGGTCTCCTGGGGGGTCCCGGATTAAGCAGGGCTGCTGCCGCCGCCATTTTCACTTCCCAGGAAGGCTGCGGTGGGCAGGGAGGGGCGTGCGGCATTCTGGACAGGACAATGACGCTGGCATTTAACTCTGCAGCTTGCTAGCTTCTGGCATCTCTTGTCCCTCCTAATTTTTCTCTGGAAGGGTTTGAAAAGTCAGGCGTGTGTCTGCCTGGCGGGAGGCTTCTTCTCCTGACTAAAGACAGGTTTTTAAATATTTCCCACGGGGCCCCCGGCTGCCTGGACCTGCCGCCTGCCCGTGGCTGCCTCTTTCTGAGCGGAAGGGGCTGCTGCAGCATAGGCAGTCCTCGACTTACGAGCATCCATTCAGTGACCGTCCAGAGATACCACGGCATTCTGAAAAAGTGTCTTACGACCGTTTGCACTCTCGCCGGCCACCTCCGCATCCCTGCGGTCACGTGATCAAAACCTGGACCCTTGGCAACCAATTCATACTTATGACGGTCGCAGTGTCCCCGGGTCACATGATCCCCTTTTGCCACCTTCCGGCCAGCAAAGTCAAGGGGGAAGCCAGGTTCACTTAACAACCACAGCAATTCACTGAACTGCTGTGGCAAGGTAAGCTGTAACATGGGGCACAACTCGACGGTCTCATTTAGCAATGGAAGTGTTGGGTTCAGCAGTGGTCGTCGGTGGAGGACTACCTATATGCATGTCTGTTTTATGGCTCACCCGGCTGTGCTCCGGACGGCTGGCGGACTCCTCCTTTCTCTGTCGTTGCAGAGTGGAAACAGCTTCCATGTTTTCGACCAAGGCCAGTTCGCTAAGGAGGTCCTTCCCAAGTATTTCAAACACAACAACATGGCCAGCTTTGTGCGGCAGCTGAACATGTGTGAGTATGCTCAGCACCTGGGGAAGGTCTGCCAGGGGGACACCCCCCCCCCGAGATGCTGCTTGGGGTGGAGCCCAGCGTGCGGGTTCTGGCCGTGCCCAGAAAAGAGATGGCGCTTTGGTCCGGTTGCGTCTGCTGCCGGGGGGGGGAGGGGGGGGCTTCTTGGACTTTCCTTTGAGTTCAGTTGAGGCAAAGTCCATGGTGCACAGCCGTGGCATCTTCTGATGCGTGGTGCATCAGGCAAGAGAAAGTTGGACTTTCTGCTCTTCAGAAAATGCCCTTGAAGCATGAAACGTGAAATAAACGGTTCAAAGGGTTTGTCACTCAAAGAGCCCTGGGGGCGCAGTGGTTAGAATGCAGGATTGCAGGCAAACTCTGCCGACAGCCAGCAGTTCGAATCTCATCAGGTTCAAGGTTGACTTTTGAGGTCGGTAAAATGAGGACCCAGATTGTTGGGGGCAATAGGCTGATATTTGTAAACTGCTTAGAGGGGGCTGGAAAGCACCGTGAAGCAGTATATAAATCTAAGCGCTATTGCTATCATTTAGCTGTCCTCGGTTTGGGGGTGCGCTTTTTCAAATTCCTACCCTCAGTTTCTCCATAACAGGACCGAGCATCGTCTTGTGGCAATGGACCCCAAATGTTCTGTTGGTTCCTAAAATAGCATTCACTATTTTTTTTTTCTATTTAAGAATAGAAATACAGTAAAAATACAGGACTGAGAATTTGAGATGTCCACCCATCGGCCTCCCTGCCCAAGGTCGCCTGCAGCACCGAAGAAATAATGATCAGGGGACCCCAGAACAATTGCAGCTCTCCCACCCTTGAGGGCTCCCGATGGGAGGAGAATAGGAGCCGCTTTTGTCACGGCCCCTGCCTCAGGCCCCCCCCCCCAGGAAAGGGAGGGCAGAGAAGCCCCATATCCATAAAAATAGCTGCCCTAAGCAGGCGAGGCTTGGCGCTTGAGCCTTGAGGACTAGGGTCTCTGCTGCTGTTTGTGTTCGTAAACAGGGACACCATGGGCCAGGAGACCTTGAACCTTGGCTTTTGCGGGCTGGCTTGGCAGAAGAAAGGGCTGAGAGCCTGTGCTGGTGCCCCAAGGATCCCCCTCAAGGGCGGGGGAGAGCTTTTAGAAGGAGGAGGGGCTTTCTGGAGGAGAGACCGGATACCAAAGATGGAGGCTGCGGTTAAGAGCACCGTCCACAAAAGCGCCCCTGGACTTCCTTCTGTGCTTTTCCTTTGAAGACGTTTTGTTCTCATGCAAGAAGCTTCTTCCGTTCTTGGGTGAGAAGCAAAACGTTTTCAAGGAAAAAAAGCAAGAAAGTCCAGCTTGCTTTTGGGCAACCCTGACCAGGATGTTGGAGCAGCCATCAGCAGCAGCCACAGACTAAGAGCACCACCAAACAGCCAAGGGAAATGGGCCGCCCGTAGGTCCTGCTTCAAACCGGGCCCACCTGATGCTTCTGGAAGGCTGTGCTGGTTCAGTTCTGCTCCGATCTGCAACCCTTTCCATGCTTCCCCAAAAGACACCCCCCACCCCGGCTATCTGCGGGTGGAGAGTGTTTCCTTTCAGCTCCTTGGCATTTGGGAGAGCTGGCTTGTAAAAACGAGAGCCTTGTTCATCTGAGCGTGTCCTGGGAAGCAGAATGACCCCACGCCTGGGAGGGGCAGTGGATGCCGTACCTCAGGGGTCTCCTCCAGCCTTGGCAGCTGTGCGACTTGTGGACTTCAGCTCCCAGAATTCCTCAGCCAGCACGGAGTCCTGGGAGTTGAAGTCCACAAGCCTGAAAAGTGGGAGAGCCCAGCTGTAGATGACCGTTGGGTCAGCTTCTCGGTTCTCCTCCGCTCTGGCTGCCCTCACACCAGGGCTCCTTTTGTCTTTCAGACGGTTTCCGGAAGGTAGTTCACATCGAGCAGGGGGGGCTGGTCAAGCCCGAGAAGGATGACACGGAGTTCCAGCACCCCCACTTCCTCCGGGGCCAGGAGCATCTCCTGGAGAACATCAAGAGGAAAGTCACCAATGTGAGTCTGCCGGAACCAGCTGAGGTTCAGAGGAGCCTGCCTGCCTGCCTCCCTCCTTCCTTCCATCCTTCCTCCCTCCCTCTCTCCTTCCTTCCTTCCATCCTTCCTCCCTCCCTCTCTCCTTCCTTCCTTCCATCCTTTCATCCATCCTTCCTTCCTTCCTCCCTCCCTCCCTTCCTTCCCTCCTTCCTTCCCTCCTCCCTCCCTCCTTCCATCCTGCCTCCCTCTTCCCTTCCTTCCTTCCCTCCTTCCTTCCTTCCTCCCTCCCTTCCCTCTTTCCTTCCCTCCTTCCTTCCTCCCTCCCTCCCTT
>BHEV01084142.1:0-12049 GCA_004319985.1 Emydocephalus ijimae | reverse complement strand
CCCCCCCCCTCTCTCTCTCCCTCCCTCTCCCTCCCCCCCCTCTCCCTCTCCCTCTCCCTCTCTCCTTTTGCATATTTTAAGGTCTGAAGTTTATGGATGGGGATTATCTCATTTCTGACAGTTGTAAGCAGCTCTGGGAGTGGGGTTAAAATGCCTTTAAAAATAAAATAAAATAAACAAACTTGCTAGCTAACTTCAAAGATGCATCTGGCCAGCTGCTGATGGAAACCAAGTTGCAGAACTTTGTCATGATCTCCTAAATCTGACATTCTTAAAGCTAATATTGCTAATATATAACAGAATAACAAGGTTAGAAAGGGACTTAGTCCAACCTCCTACACAAGGAAGAGACCCTATACCAGGGGTGGGTATTCAGCAGGTTCTGATCAGTTCTGAAGAACCGGTAGCGGAAATTTTGAGTAGTTTGGGGATCTGGCAAATCCCACCTCTGACTGGCGCCCTCCCCCCATCTCTTCTCTGCCTCCCACTGAGTCCCAGCTGGGTCTCCTTTGGTTGCCCTGCACAGGAGAATGGAGCTGGAAAGCAGGGTGGTGGGTTGGACACAGGGTGGTATCCAATCTCTTTTTAAAAACCTCCAGTGATGGAGCAACCACCATTTCTGAAGGCAACTTATTCCTCTAGTTAATTGTTCTCACTGTCAGAAAATTTCTCCTTGGTTGCTTCTCTCCTTAGTTGCTTCTTATCTTGCCTTCTAATGCTTTGGAAAATAGGTTGACCCCCTCTTCTTCGGGGCAGCCCCTCAGATATTGGAACACAGCTATCATGTCCACATATTAAAAACATTGATCTATGTCAGAACCATGCCTTTTCAGTGGCTACTCTCACGCAAGGTTTTGGCCTTTTAGCAAATTTATTTTAGCCATTGGCTAGAATCAGAACAAGCAATAAACACTGTGGATTAAATACAGCGCACTGAGCCATAAATCCTCTTGTAACAACCACAACCGCAAAGTCTTCAGCCTGGATGAGACGACACAGTTGGTTGGGCTACAAAATCTGCTTTTGTTGCTCATGTATTTCCTGGAAAATACTACCACTATATTCCAGGCTATACTTGGTATCATCTATGATTAATGCTTGGTAAACGAGGTTTCACCCAGCAGTAACTATCAATGAGCATATTGCAATGGTTGTGTTTGATGGGTACAACTGTCATGATTACTCGGAAAAGCCCAGATTAATTCTCAGCCATTTATTAACATACCATGATTATTCCAAGAGGGGTTCCCTCTAGCTCAATGGATTAATTTTCAAATAACTCCAAATAAGCACTGCTGTTGCCATTCCTCATTACATGGTTTAGCACAGGGGTCCCCAAACTTGGCAACTTTAAGACTTGTGGACTTCAACTCCCAGAATTCTGGCTGAGGAACTCTGGGAGTTGAAGTCCACAAGTCTTAAAGTTGCTAAGGTTGGAGACCCCTGCTTTAAAATATTTTGAATAGTCCCATTACCTCTTGAGAATTTCAGAGGTTAAGTCAGGTCAACCACCCAACGTAGAGGCAATATTAATAAAGCTCTTGTTCCAGAAATATTTCAGATGTTTGATGAGATTAATTTGAAACTTCAAGATAGGCTGGGAAGTGAGGTGCCTTACAAAAATGTTTTATTTGTATCTACAGGGAAATTATTTGTCATCCTGTATGAGTTAGGTAGCCATACATGGTTGAGTTAGGTAGCCGTACTTGGTTTAATAAATAATATTTATTTATTTAAAATATTTATTTACCCTGCCTTTATTGTTTTTTATAAATAACTCAAGGCAACGGACATACCTAATGCTCCTTCTTCCTCTTGTTTTCCCCACTACAACAATCCTGTAAGGTGGGCTGGGCTGTGAGATAGAAGGACTCAAGGTCACCCAGCCAATTTTTCATGTCTAAGGCAGAATTAGAATGCGGGATCTCCTGATTTCAGCACCTTCACCACTACCTGGGAATCTATGTGAGGAAAAATTAATCACAAAAAAAATATTTTGCAAAGGCACTTGCTATTTTATCAGTTCCCAGAAGGATTCTGACTCAAGACAAGCTTAAAACTTCAGAGTAAAATTTAAATTTGGAAATAATTTGCAGGCCTCAAATGTGGCATGAAAAACCAGCGTGGTGTTCCAATAAATTTGAAGACTGCACGGAGGAGTCCATTCATAATAAATCTGTACGATGCAGACATTCTAGATCAGAAGAAAACTCTGGAACTGCACAATGATGATGGATACAAAGTTGATTTTAATCAAGATGGATATTTACACCTCTGGCAGGACAAAAAGATTCCTCCAGCAATCCAGAATTTGTGAGCAAATACTGTTAATCCCACTGGATTTACAAACATGTTATTGGATGAGTTGATGTTTTCTTTGTCACATGTTTTCTTCACACACAAAAAATGTTGGATATAAAGGAAGAAGAGATTTTACCTGATCCTACCAACTTTAAACTTTCTCGGATACTGAATTACTTCTTGAGTGACACCAAGCCCAAATTTCACAATAAAAAATGAAATGAAAAATAAGAACAGTTTCTTCAATGTAGTTTCATAGTTTTTAAGGAATCGGTCTGAACAAAGGATAAGTATTGTTGGAAATTTGTGTAAGATCTTAGTAGGTAGAATAGCTGAGACTGACACTTTAAAATCAAAATGAATGTTTGATAGTACTTAATGATAATTATTCAGTGATGGCAAGCGTTGACAAACCTCCCACGATGAAAAACCGCTGATGCCCTATTGCAAATGTGAAAATATCACTTTTTTTGGCGGCACAAAAGGGACAGCAGCTCCCTGCATGAGATTAAAACTGTTGGGCTGCGTTGGTGCCCCCTTCCCCTGCTTGAGCCCACCAAACAGCCTAGGAGCCACATGGGGTGTGTTGACACACTGCAGGAGGCTGAGGGGTGCCCAGCAGGTTTGGGGTGAACAGGCAGTCTGTCAGGAAACTCTGGTTGCAAGAGAAGCCGTGGTGGGCAAGGTTGGTTGGGGTGGGCTGCACAGCCCTCTCCCACCATTGGATCCCCACTTGTTGCTTGCCTCCCTGGAGGGGGCAAAGGGGGCTCAAGAAGGAGTCAGGCGGGCTGGTCGGGGGAGGGATCTTCCCAGCCCTCCCTTGACTCGGCTGTCTGAAAGCACAAAGGCTGCTGGCTGGGGGCCAGATATAATAGCAGATCCTTCTCCTCCCTTCCTTCCCAGGCTATCACGCTCTCCAATCAGCCAAGCGAGAGCAGGGACCCAGGCAGCCGAGAGAGGCCATGAGAACACAGGGAAGGGCGGGGAGGCGGGCATCGTGGCATCCTTGCAGCCCCTGGGTTTCCTGGAGGCTGCAGGGTTGGCCGCCCATCATCTGGCTGGCTCAGGACTGCTCCCAAGGGGGGCATCTGCTGGTGGCCTTTGGCACCTCGGAGGCCCCAGAGCCAACTTCTCTCCCCATCCAGACCCACACACACACACACACACACACACACACACACAAGGCTGGGATTTGGAGGCAGGAATGTTAGCATCAGACCCAATTCCCAGCCGTGGGGAAAGTGGGCATATGATCCCACAGCAGGTTTCTTGCCTGTAGTATATTGTAGGACCTCCAATACTGAAGACTGCTGTCATTCCCCCCACCCCACCCCGACCCCCAGTCTTTCTTTTCTTTCGACTGGCCGAACCCAAATCCTGCTACCATCCTGTCTTCATATGGTTTAGCCTCCAGGCTTTTAAATCCCCTTAGTTGCTCTTCTTTGCACTTTTTCCAAAGTCTCAACATTTTTTTATTTTTATTTTTTGGGAATGTTGGTTAACCAAAACTGGATGCAGGATTCCAGGGGGGGCCTTACTAAGGGCTTTATAAAGCGGTACTAATACTTCACACGATTTTGATTCTATGCCTCTCTTTATACAAGCCAGGATTGTATTAGCCTTTTTGACTGCCTCTGCACACAGCTGGCTCCTATTCAAGTGATCGTCCACTAGGACTCCAAAATCCCTTTCCCAGCAACTGGTTTAAAAAAAAAAAAATTTTTAATTATAAAAATACAACACAGTGCAGCTGCTTCAGCATTACAATTGTTATACACACATACATTTTACTTTATCATTTATAATCTCCTTGTTTGAGATCTTATTTACTAATTATTCTAATCATCATAGCTGCTAACGTTCCGACCTTGGCTTCTTCTATGTAACCATAAGGAACCTCTGTGGTGCAGTGGTTAGAGTGCCATAGTACAAAGCTACTTCTGCTGCCTATCAGCTGCCTACAATTTGGCAGTTCAAATCCCACCAGGCTCAAAGTGGACTCAGACTTCCATCCTTCCGAGGTGGGTAAAAGGAGGACCCAGATTGTTGGGGGCAAGAGGCTGGCTCTGTAAACCGCTTAGAGAGGGCTGTAAACAGGGGTGGGATTCTACCAGTTTGCACCTATTCACTAGAACTGGTTGTTAATATCCTAAGCAGTTCAGAGAACCGGTTGTTAGAAGAAATTCCTGGGCTAATCCTGTAAGGAAGGCAGGAAGGAAACATTCTGGTGTTGCTTACAGAAACTGCCTCTCCGTTATCCCTTATTACATTCTTGGCAGGACTGGACTTCCTGTCTCTGGAACATCTCTGGAGTTTTTTTCCCCTCCTTTGCTGGTTCTTTGCTTGTGTGGAGGGACCATTGAAAAAAGTGACTTATGACCATTTTTCACACTTACAACTGTTGCAGCATCCCCACAGTCATGGGAGGCCAGGCGAGGAGATGCGTGCCTCCATGTGAGTGATGTTGAGTTGGCCATGCCCAGCCAGTTACAGGACCACCAAGCCATGCCCACCAACTAAGCCCACAGAACCAGTTGTTAAAAAGTGTGCATCCCACCCCTGGCTGTAAAGCACTATAAAGCGGTCTATAAGTCTAAGTGCTATTGATAAAATTTATTCCATGTTTCCTAGTGCTTAGATTCTCCTTTGTCTTTTAATTGTAGAGTTAACCTATCTGATTCTGCTCAGGCGTTTGGTTTTCCCTGCCTGAGTGCAAAACCTTGCTTTTCTCCACATTAAATTTAAATCCGGGGATGATTTTTGCTCTGCAAGGCGCTCCAAAACCCACGCAGCCCCATGCAGGAGAGCAAGCTCCAATCTGGCGAGTCGATCTGGGGGAAGGCTCCTGCTGCAGGAAACCTTTCCATCAGAGTGAAAAGAAAGACTGCAGTGACATCAAAGGCTGTTGTTTGCAGGAGTCCATAAACAGGAAAGCGACAGGCAGCAGAATCAATTGCAATTGTCCAAGAGAAAACAGGAGCGAAAGGAGGGACTCCAGGAAAGGCATTTCAGCCCTCCAATTTCTGAATCCTGACAGGCCCCAAAGGTTTTCACGGCCAAAATGGTTGGCCTAAAAAAATACCATAGCTTTTTCCTTCTCTCGTTGGGACAAAAACCAGAAGGCAGAATTTGCTTCACTTGGGGCTGCAAAGTGGCACAAAATAACCTTGGCCTCCTGGCCCAATGTTTTCACAATGCTTCCTCTTCAATGCTTTTCTGTTGCAGGAACTCACACCTTTAAGGGCTCTTTCCAGAGAGTGCAATAATTGTAATGCATCCAACAGCAGTTGGTCTAGTCTTATGAAAAGGAGCAGGGGAGACAGGATAGCAGTCTTACAATATCTCAAGGGCTGCCCCAAAGAAGAGGGAGTCAAGCTACTCTCCAAAGCACCTGAAGGCGGGACAAGAGGCCATGGATGGAAACTCAGCAAGGAGAGAAGCAACCTAGAACTAAGGAGGAATTACTTGACAGAACAATTAATGAATGGAACAGCTGACCTCCAGGAAATGTGAATGTTCCAACACTGGAAGTTTTTAAAAAGATGTTTATTGTGAATGAATAAATGTGTTTAATAAAGATTATTGAGAGCTTGAAGTAAAGTGCAGGGTTCTGGCCCTGCATTTCTAATTGGCCGATAATAGCGACATCGGATTGGTCCGTTCAGGAGAATCTGATTGGCTATTAACGAGCCTTTCCTATTGGTTAACGGAGCTAGCGCTCCCTGTGTTTTCATTGGTTAAATACTTAAGAGCTTGCCTATATAAAGGGGGCCGTTTCAGCCATCGAGCTGAGCTGTCACACTATGTTAATAAATAGTTTTGAAGTTCACTGTTTCACCGGCTTGTCTCCATTCTTAGCACCCATGCTCAGAACTTAACAATGTTGGATAACCATTTGTGGTGTAGGGTTTCCTGCCTAGGCAGGGGGTTGGACTAGAAGACCTCCGAGGTCCCTTCCAACTCTGTTATTCAAATCTAGACTGTTCCTGAGTGAAGGAGTGGAATGTCTGCCAGTTTGAACTGAGCTAACAAATGTGAGGCAACTGGCAGTTGGAACAGAGTTCTATTAAGGTGGGGAGGGAAAGTAGAACTCCTGAGCATCAGAGCGTGTTAATTACTATATTAAGAAATACTAATGTTTTGAAAAATCCTTTTTAGTGAGCACCTAGAAGCCAAGAGGAACATACGTGCCAAATTTCAAGTTTGTAGGCTTTACAGTTCTGGAGATTTCGTGATGAGTGAGTGGTATTTGGCTTTTATATATTTAGATAAACCCATTAACCCACTGTTACATGTGAGTGAGTTTGGACAGCACACTCTGCTTTCCTGCCAATTCTTCTGTGCCTGGCAGCCACAGTGATCTCAACTGTCTTTATCTCAGTCCAATTTGTCCAGTTTACTCCATCAGCATTGTTGATTCTAACCAGTTTCTATGCTTAAAAAAAAAAACTCTGATCCCAGTAGAAGAGCATCTTGTAACTGAGGGCTGAATTACAAGAGTTCTTGTAATTGGATGGTTTGCTTGCAAACCTTTCATTGCTCATCTAAGTAACAGCACAGATGATGGTCCCTAAGGCAACCTCTGCAAGCAAGCCCCCAAATTTAGGGAGGCTTGTGGCCTGCTAACAGTCAGCTGGTGGCAGACTCGGACAGTGAGGAGGTGGTGGAGCAACATGGGCCAGTCCTGGAGTCTGGGGAAGACTGTTGAGGGCTCTGCATCGGAGGAAGAGATGGGGCCAGGGCCATCCGACAGTTATCAGCTGCCTTTGGAGTCGAAGATCAGTGGGGAAGAAGAAGAGCTGGAGCCTGTTCCCAGTGTGTGCATGCACAGAGCTGCCAGGAGAAGGGAACAGTTAAGGAACAAGAGTCAACTCGGGAGTAAAGGCTCAGGTGGACAGTGAATGGCCCCTCCCATAGGGAATAAAGAGGAGAGAAAGGGAGGGGGGTGTTTGCAGGAGACAAATAGTTCAATTCATTACAGTGAAGATCTGTTCCTGACTCCTTGTCATTGTCTGCTACAGAGTGGCATTTGGAAGATATCGGCCTGGCAGTTCTCCAAGTCTATAGCTGTGAAATCTCTTGAAAGACTGTTTGCTGGGACTTTGCTGGAGAGAAATTCCCTTTAACCTAAATAAAAGGGGTTTTATTGGGACGAGGAATTGGCTTCATGATCTTGGGAAGCATAGAACAGGGAGCACCAAGGACCCCACAAAACGTGGCAGTGTCATGCCCTTAGTGTCATGCCACCAACTTAGAATCTGTCCTACAGCAGTTCTAGTTGTGAGGGCTCACCCCAAGCACGATTTGCCCAAGGAAATGGCAAAATTTGGAGCATGACTGTTCGCTTTGAATGTTTGCAAATGATAGCAAACTTTCCCAGCAAGTCTGCGTGGCTCTAAGCTGGAAGCAGGTGAGAAGGAGGGAGAGCCCCCTTTGCAGCAGCCCAAATAGTCGGGAATCCTTTTCAGAAGAAATATACGCACGTACACACCCAATGCCAACTTGCTGACCTTGGGCAGGATTATTTATTGGGTTCCAAAGATGTCCCTGAAGTGTAATTACCAAACTGGTTTCTCTCACAATCTGAGGCAACCCAGCAAATGGCAAGTTTTGCTGTCATTTGAACGTCCTCCCCCCCTCCCCCAAATGATAGGATTCGTCCATGGGAACACCGAAGGAAGCAACCATCACTGGCTTCAGTTTTGCCCACAAATTGCAGCGTCGTATCACTGTCATCCATCATTGTGCAAATTCAGCACCCTGAAGCCGCCTCAATCTGGTGCCCTTCAGCCTGGCCAGGGCCATGACAGGAGCCAAAACAAATGTGCCCACAGAACAGAGATAGCCAAAACTCTGCTCCCTGTGAGGGTAAGCAACGTTACTCCCGCCTCCTGCGATTTCAGAAGAAATCTAGGGAGTCATATTTATTATCTTCTGCCAGCCAATCAAACTAGAAGTAAAATCAGACCGAAGAGGGAGACAACTAATTTCCACAACACTGTCAAACTATTTAATAAGACTGCATTACTATTCTTCTTCTCATCTTCCTATTTCCTGTCTCATTTTCTACTTCGGACTGTAACCTTGCTGCTTGTATCTTTATGATTTATATTGTTTTATTCATTTCACAGTATGATTTGATTGCTTATTTAGTAACCTATGATTACTAAGTGTTGTATCTTGTGATTTTGATGAACATATTTTTTCTTTTTACGTAGTGCTTATGCACGAAAGACAGATTCCTTGTGTGTCCAATCACACTTGGCCAGTAAAAAATTCTATTCTATTCTATTCTATTCTATTCTATTCTATTCTATTCTATTCTATTCTATTCTATTCTATTCTATTCTACTCTACTCTACTCTACTCTACTCTACTCTACTCTACTCTATTCTATTCTTATTCCTATTCCTATTCCTATTCCTATTCCTATTCCTATTCCTATTCCTATTCCTATTCCTATTCCTATTCCTATTCCTAATTCTTCTGTTCTGTTCTGTTCTATTCTATTCCTATTCTATTCCTATTCTATTCTATTCCTTTTCCTAATTCTTCTGTTCTGTTCTATTTTGGTCTGTTCTATTCTATTCTATTCTATTCTATTCCTATTCCTATTCCTATTCCTATTCCTATTCCTATTCCTATTCCTATTCCTATTCCTATTCCTATTCCTATTCCTAATTCTTCTGTTCTGTTCTATTTTGGTCTGTTCTGTTCTATTCTTATTCTATTCTATTCTATTCTATTCCTATTCCTAATTCTTCTATTCTATTCTATTCCTATTCCTATTCCTATTCCTAATTCTTCTATTCTATTCTATTCCTATTCCTATTCCTATTCCTATTCCTAATTCTTCTATTCTATTCTATTCTATTCTATTCCTATTCCTATTCCTATTCCTAATTCCTATTCCTATTCCTATTCCTATTCCTAATTCTTCTATTCTATTCTATTCCTATTCCTATTCCTAATTCTTCTATTCTATTCTATTCTATTCTATTCCTATTCCTATTCCTAATTCTTCTATTCTATTCTATTCTATTCCTATTCCTATTCCTAATTCTTCTGTTCTGTTCTGTTCTATTCTTATTCTATTCTTATTCCTAATTCTTCTGTTCTATTCTATTCTATTCTATATTCTACTCTACTCTACTCTACTCTANTTCTATTCTATTCTATTCTATTCTATTCTATTCTATTCTATTCTATTCTATTCCTATTCCTATTCCTATTCCTATTCCTATTCCTATTCCTAATTCTTCTGTTCTGTTCTGTTCTGTTCTGTTCTGTTCTGTTCTGTTCTATTCTTATTCTATTCTTATTCTTATTCCTATTCCTAATTCTTCTGTTCTATTCTTTTCTATATTCTACTCTACTCTACTCAAATCTACTCTCCTCTCCTCTATTCTACTCTACTTTACTCTTCTCTGCTCTATTTTCTATTTTATTCTAAATTGTGACCCCACCTTCCTCACGCCCCTGTTGCTGTCTCAGGGCTATTGCTTGCTGCGATCCTCATCCCCTTCTGGAAAGCGAGGGATCACAGTTGCATTGTCTTTGCCTTTGGATAGCAAGAATTTGGGGGCCATTCTCCTTAAAGCAAGATGCAAGAGAAAAGATTGGGGACCCAACCAGATTTGCCTGAACGTTGGATGAAAAAGGTGCTTTTTCAGGAGGCAACTGGACTTTCTTTATTCCCCCCTTTTGAAGGTGTTTTGCTTCTCATGCAATAAGCTTCTTCAGCTCTGACTGTTGGTGGGGAAGGGGAGGATTTTTGCTCCTTGCAGACTCCTCCAGCTGGTCATTTGCTTTTTTCCCCTCCTTCAATGACCCCCCAAAAGGATGCAGGTTATAAGCTGCTTGCCAGGAATAGAAATCTGTCCATTGCCCACTGTCCTGTCAGAACTGAAGAAACTTCTGGGATGAGAAGTGAAACGTCTTCAAAAGAAAAAGAAAAAACAAGGAAGTCCAGTTGCCTCCAGAAAAAGCACCTTTGGGACAACCATGGCCTGGAGGACGGAGAATCTCTACAGATTGTGCCTGCAACTCCTTTGCTTCTCTGGGCAAGGGGACGGCCTATGAATCGGGGCCAGCCACCCTAAACTGCAGACAGCTAAACCCCGGCATTCGATTGAGGTGCTGCTTTAGATTCCAAATACGCTCACTGCTATCCTTAGTCGGGAAATGAGGAAGGAGAGCCCTGGTTCTGGACAAGAAACCCCCAGACTCACTCCGAGTGATGAGGGCTGCAAGAGAACCTGCGACTTTGGCCATGGTTGGCTTGTTCTTCCGACCTCCCAAAGGAGCCTCCGTAGCCGGCCAGGCGGCCATCTTGAAAGCATCGGTCTGCAAGTTGGGTTAATGCATACCACAACTTCTTTCCCAGTAGAAACCATGTTTGATCTGAAGCCCCGATGAAGTTTGTGAATAAGCCCCGATGAGTGGATCCAAGGCCTTCAGCCCCATTGGCAAGGAGAGCCCGGGGAGGCGCTGAGGGGGAGAGAGGATGGCCCTGGGACTCAGTTTCCCTCCGGCAACCCTAGGATCGTAAAGGAGAAAGGGACTCTCTCACCCGGCTGGGCTCAGCGGGAGCGGGGAATGCCAAGAACGCTCCTTGTGTGCCGTTTATCTGATGCAGCGGCTCCTGTTTCATGCGGGATGGATTTTTGCTCCGTGGCAGCTCCCAGTTCCCTTTCTCACAGCCCCCCCTGGCCCCCTGCCTTTCCAGCCTCCCTCCTCCTCCTGCGCAGCTCCAGAGATAAAACGGCTCAAAGCCTCTTTGTTGGGCCAAACAAAAGGACGTTTCTGTCCCTCTCTGGGCTCTCCACTGATGGAGCTTGAAATGTGTCTTGTCAGAAATCAAAGGGCCTCCATGCCAGCCCCAGAGGTACCCACAGCAGCCTGGATTGGCATCCAACCCAGCCAAAAGTCCCGGAAAGTCATTGGAGCCACCAACCTCCCCAGAGAGACAGCAAACGTTCCCATTTTTCTGCTTTTCCAACCACTGCCCTCCTTACCGGGGAGTCTAAAATTCAACCTGTTAACCTGTTTCCCCAAAAATACAACCTACTCTGAAAGTAAGACCGAGCTTGATTTTTTACATGTGAGCCCAAAATAAGCCCTACCCCCCCCAAATAACCCCTAATTAAGATCCCGCCCACTCCAGAGTGCATGGGTAAAAATTAAGCTAGGGTGAGGATGTGGGGATGGAGCTGCCCTATTACTTACCTTTGGACAGTTGTAGCCAGACCTTGCCTACCCCAACACCTGCCTCGCCGCCTATTTCTTCCACAGCTGGCAAGGCTTTCCTGAAGGCCTCTGGAGCTGAGAACAAAGCTCCGGATCGATCCTATCGGCTGTAGAGGCCTTCAGAGAAGCCTTGCCAGCTGCAGAAAAAGTTCCTGAAGACCTCTGGCAGCGAAAAGGAGGCCGGGTGCAATGCACACAAGTGAGATTAGTCAGGGGATGACATCCCCCCAAAATAAGACCTGTGCTTTTTTTGGTGGCNTGAAGATGATGAATGAGACTTCATCGAAACGTTGCCTAGATACTTCCAACCTTACGCGGGAGAAAACCCGAATAACCAAAGATCCACATACAAATACCCGCGAGAACCTCAGAAAACAAATATATATATATATATATACAGAGATAGATAGATAGATAGATAGATAGATAGATAGATAGATAGATAGATAGATAGATAGATATAAAAACAGGATCTTATTTTCGGGGAAACACAGAGAAA
>BHEV01084139.1:0-35516 GCA_004319985.1 Emydocephalus ijimae | reverse complement strand
TGAAACGTTGCTACAACTTTAAAAGCACCACTACTATGACGTGGGAAAATACCCGAACAAAGCTGAATGCCATACATATAATATATATATATATATATATATATATAAATCAGAAATGAACTCCACAGGAAAAGATTCCTACTAGACCAAACCAACAGGGACCTACTTACTCTCCACCTCAAATTCAGCAACAAAATCCACCCAGCACTCTGGGACAAATCCATACAACTAGCCCTCTGGAGAACCGAAATAGAAACCTCCCACAAGACAGACACACACACCAGCAAACTCCACAGACTAGAGAAACACCAGAAGCCCACCCCCTCCCACAACAACGCATAAAACAAACAGTATACAAGATATCAGACAGAACCCTCACCAGAGCAGAAACCAATGTCCTTTCCAAGGGATTCAACTTTGCAGTCGCCCCCAAATGCATCCCCACCAAAAACATTATATGCGGAGTTGAATCTCGCCTAACCAAAATTAAACAAGATGTAGCCAATAAAATCAGACTTGAAGTCACCAATGTCCTCTGCTCCAGCAGTCCACCCAGAAGCAACTTACACAGAGAAGAACAAAAAGGACTCACCAACTTGAGGAAAGACAACATAATCATTCTCCCAGCAGACAAAGGCAATGCCACAGTCTTGATGAACACATTGGACTACCAATCCAAACAATCCAACCTACTCCAAGACCCTGCTTACAAACCTCTAAATACTGACCCCACCACCTACCTGGAAAAAACCAACAAATCCAAAATAAAAGCTTCCCCCATCTGTGAAGAGATCCAGCAAAGAATCATCCCCAGAGAAAAATCATACAGATACCCTAAACTCTATGGCCTCCTCAAGATACACAAAGAAGGAACACCACTCAGACTCATAGTCAGCTCCATAGGCTCACCTCTACAGAATCTTGCCAAATTTCTCACCAAACAACTCCAGCCCTACACAGAATCCATCACCTCACACGTACAAAACTCTTTCCACTTCATAGAAATAATAAAGAAACAAAACCTACAACCCGGCGACCTACTTGTGAGCTTCGATGTCATATCCCTCTTCACCCAAGTACCTATTAAAGAAGCCTTGACAGCCATCCAAAACAAATACAACCCCCCCAAGCACATCCTATATCTGACCAACCACTGCCTAACCAACACATACTTCATCTACAATGGACAAAGATACAAACAGATAGAAGGAGCACCTATGGGATCACCCCTCTCACCCATCATCGCTAATCTATACATGGAACACTTTGAAACCAATGCTCTGGACAAATCCGAACACAAACACAAACTCTGGCTTAGATATGTAGATGACACGTTCATAATTTGGCCACACATGAAAGAAAAACTGGACAACTTCCTCACACACCTCAACAGCCTACACCCCATAATACAATTCACCATGGAAACAGAAGCCAACAACCAACTTCCTTTCCTAAACATCCTAATTTACAAAAAACGCAATGGCTCTCTAGGACACATCATCCATCAGAAGAAAACACACACCAACCACTATTTAAACACACAATCCCATCACCACCCTGCACAGATCAACTCCTTGGCCAAGACCCTCATCTCCAGAATCAAACGCCTCGCTGACAAAGACCACATGAGAACAGAATTTCACACCCTCACAAACGTATTAATTTCCAATGGATTCCAAAGAAACACAATTACCAACCTAATCCTAAAGGAGACACCCCCCAGAAACTGAGACACAGAACAGGACAATGGTATCACCCTCCTCCCCTACATCAAAAGCACCACAGATAAAATCAGCAAAATTTTCCACAAACACAATATCAGGACAGCCTTCGGCACTGACCAAAAAATAGCCAACATCCTAAGAACCCCCAAAGACAAGATCCAGCTAGAAAACCAAGCAGTTTATGAAATACCATGCAACAATTGCCCAGCCACGTACATTGGACAAAACAACAGGAGAATAAATGCATACATTGCAGAACACAAGAACTCAGTCAGAAAAGAAGAAAATACTTCCTCCCTTTTCTAGCACCTTAAAGCCACAGGACATGAAATTAATTTTGAGGGAACCAAATTAATCTCTAATACTGAACACTTCAACAAGAGAATAATCAGGGAAGCCATTGAAATAGAGAAGCACCCCGATAACATGAATAAACATGCCTCCCGCCTACCAGACATCTGGAAACTAGCCCTTATCAACAAACGAGTCCCAGCCATGAAAACCAACACCAGACCCAAAACAACACATGACACCACCACCATTTTCCCTCACCAGACTCAAACCCAAACCCATCCCATAGACAAAAGATAACCACCATCCAGAAACCAGACCACGGCTGATTTCACACCCCAACCCCCAAACCAAGCAAATGGACACACACCATGAACACATATCCAGCCTCAAACTCAGAGCCAAACCAAAACCCAGAACATCACATCACAACCACCAGCTCAGGATATCATATCACAGAACTCAGGAGGTTACACCACAAAACCTCAGGATGTTGCAACACAGCCAATTACCCAGGAGATTATAGCACAAGACCCAGGATGTCACAACAATAGAAATCAGAAGGTCACCACATAGCCCATGACCCAGGTCATTAAGACCCAGGAGATTACAGCACAAGACCTAGGATGTCAAAACAATAGAACAATAGTCGTTACAACACAGGAGGCTGATAGACACACAGCCAATACCTCAGCCACACATGTTCTTATGGAAAAGCCAGCCAATCTGCAAACATCAACTCCATCAACCAATCAAAAAATGACAACACAGCCACCCTCCCCACCAGTATATATAGGGAGATGGCAGCTCCGATCACACTTTGCTCGCACAAGCACAAAGCCGAAAGCACCAGCCTGAAGATGGCGAGTGGGACTCGTCAAAACGTCAAGATGCTCTCAATCTTACACGGAAAAAGACCCAAACACGCCAAGACCTGCATACACACACACACACACACACACACACACACACACACATTCTGTTCTTGTTTTATTTTTCACATCTAAATACTCAGCATGAAATGCATACTAATAATTTGACAAAAATTCCTTTTATGCTCTACTTTGTCGTTAACTAATCCAATAAATATTCTGAATTGCTCATATATTAAACTCCGTACTTTTTTGGGTATTAATGATCCTGACATAATAATATATACTGCAGAGATTGTTTAGTCTAGGTGGAATAAAATATTTCAACTCATGTGAATGTGTACAACACCTACATATAATTGTGCACAAGTCTAGACAATGGTATATAAATTACCACATCACTCAATTTTAAGATTGGAAAGAAAAGGCTAGTCCTGACTTGTGATTCCAAGTCAGATGGTTCAGAATAACAGAAATGGAAGGGACTTTGAAAGTCTTCTAGTCCAACCCCCTGTTCAGAGGCAGGATAACATTCTGGACAAATGGCTGTCCAATCTCTTCTTGAAAACCTCCAGTGATGGATTACCCACAACTTCTCAAGTCAAGCCATTCCACTGGATTATTGTTGCTTTTCTCCTTGATTAGTTTCTATCCATTGCTTTCTGTCCTGAATTCAGATGCTTTGGTTCACTGTGAATGGAATGGCAGTCAGTTCAACACCATATTCCATAGCTTTCTACATTATATAACACAGTAATTTAAAGCAAATATGTTGAAAATCTGAAACATCCATCTTCCACAGATCAGGCATTATGCAATTACAATTCCATCAGTATAAATATATTTCAAATATAGGGTGGCACAGAAATATATACTTCATATCCTTGTGGCTGCTGTACTGTTTCTTGTAACCATACAATGCTAGTTTGTATATAACAACACACACCAGTTCTTTATAGGATATTGTGTTGGGGGGGAGTAGCCTATGGTCCAGTTATAGTGTGATTTAAAGAAGTTACCTAAAATGGGAAATATTGTACTTTGTCTCCAGTAACACAACTGTCACAGTCATGATTTATATAAGCATATGGTACTTCACAATGATCTCTCTATATAAAAATCATCATTGGACAGCTGGGTGATGTTAACTAAGAACTAATCATAAACATCTGCTTAGTTTATGAAAAAATATCTTGCCTTGATTCACAGATTTGCCTCAAAGAAAATATACTATCAGGCTTTATGCACAAGTTGTTTTAACCAAGTTTCTATACTATTTTAAAAATTGTAATTTATATCTAACTCTTAAGAGGCTTTTCCCCCTCTCTCAGTGACACTTATATACTAACTAGTTGGACCTGTTTTGAGTTTATTGCCGCTTTCTAATGCTTATTAAAGTAATCAGATGTCTTAAAGTTAATGCAGCGGTTGTCACTACCATTGGTACTAGATTGTTTGGCTTCAGTTGCCATTTTTCCTCTAAATGAAACTTGACAACTTAAATCCATTTCATTTTCTTTACAAGTTTCAGTTTAATCTGTTTGTATGCTAAGAAAAGTCATTTAAATCATGCTTTTAACTTTAATGTGAAAACAATGCAGATAAAAATATTTAATAGCTATCAGTTTCTATGAATCTTCCATTCTTTTTACTGCCATGTTAACACTAGGCTAATTAATTATTTTATTGATTTAATTTAATTTCAATTTATTTTTCAAGAAATCAAGTGGATAAGACTATCCTATATTAAGCATATTTATTTGTTGTTAAGAATCCTTGGTTTCATTCAAGTAAGATGTATTTTTACTGATTTACTACCAAAAGCTGGATTTGTAATACAATTCAATTCGTTTGCTTTACTGATCAAAGTAAATAAATAAAATTATGCTTATTCCATTCTTTTTTCATACACATTTGATAAATCCATTTCCCCATAAATTACCTCTACTTTCTTCTAGCTTCTGCTCCAAGAGTAAATATTCCACAGTGTATATTTGGATGATTGGTTATTCAACTTTCCAGAATCACTTATTATTCAGACATTATTGTCAATTTTATAGCACTGAACAAGTTAGTAGAAAGGATAAGGCCTTATTCTAGGAACCTACAGCTTAAAAAATCAAAAGAAGAAGAAAAAAGAAATAAAAAAGAGAAAATGACTTAGAGCTTTATTGGTAAAGCTTTGATTTTCTGGAATTTTGACAAGGTCTCAGCAACTTGAAGCTGTTTTGTGGATCCTGGATCCTACTTTCCCTCTACAAGTAGTCCTCGACTTACAACCATTCATTTAGTGATTCTTTGGGATTACAACAGCTCTGAAAAAAAGCGACTTATGACTAGTTTTCTTGGAAAGTGGCATGGTACTTATGAGAGTTGCACTGTCCAATTGTAACCTTCCCAACTGGCTTCTGACAAGCCAAATCCATGAGGGGGGGGGAGCCAGGTTCACTTAATGACCACATGTTTCATTTAATAACTGCAGCAATTTGCCTAACCACTGTGGCAAAAAAAAAAAGAATATAAAATGGAGCAAAATTCACTTAAAAACCTGCTTAGTAATGAAATTTTTGGATTCATGACTGTCTGAAGTTCCTTGCCATTTTGTGACAGGAACCATCTGAACATTGTACCTAAGCTTTGCAATAAGTTTGCATGGATTTTTTTGAACATAAAACAGTCCTACTCCAAAAACTAATAAAAGAAAAACAAGTCTACAGTGTCTCTGAATCTGTGCAATCCTGTCAATTTTACATCATAGCTTTAACTATTATAATCTTTGTTCCCCCAAGAAAGGATAAGTGCTTATTCATGGTTGCTCACCTATGCTTTATATCAAGAAAATATTTTTATAAGAAAATAATATTTCTCCCAAATATGCTTTAAAAATATTTTCCATGGGTTCTACATCAAACATCTCTAGGCAGAATAGATCAACTCTTGTCTGGAATCCTAGGGAACATAGACTACTTTGGGACAGAAACCTGATTAAACTGAGAACAGCTTTTCCTATTTCTATGAGATCACTGAGTTCTGATTAGGAAAGAAGCAATCTCATAAGAAAACAGGATAAAAGTATATCAGTGGCCTAGATTAGCATCAATTCTCTCATGCAGGTGCAAAAAAACCATTCATTATTGTCTTAGGTAATGTCATCTTATGACCCTTATAATTAGTGAATGTCTGATAGAAATATGCTGATATTATGCATGGTCTCATCATAGGTTATACACTCAGAGGGCTTTATTCTTATTATTGTCAAAATGTAATCCTTCTATGAATCAGGGTAAAATATAATTTGATCCCTGGCCACATGGGCTAAATCAGTATGTGTGACAGACGGAAGGAACCAACTGACTTTTTCACAGTTTAATGGTTGACCAACATTATTATTTTCTGAAAGTAATTGTGGGGACTTCATTAAAAAAACAACAACCTTTTACTATACATAATACAATACGTCCATCAAAATGTGAGCCTTTTTTCTATCAATATGGATTTACTTCTCTGAGTTTTAAACTTTAATAACAAGGATAAACTTATTTTTAAAAAATCTGAGATGCTTCCTCTACCATTTATTTGAAATGAAATTTTTCACTGTAACATTATATTCACATGGCTTTCTGTATCTCCACTTCTTTGCATGAAACTTATTACAGCTGACTGCTTGATTTTGAAAGTGACTTAACTGCTTATTATTTTCATTTGAAACTTGCTTAGCCCATGCTCATGGGTAAAAATAATTCGAGACCTATGTACATTTTTCTAGCACAAATTTAATCATGAAGTGTCATACTGTCATAAATAGCTCTTGGAAAAATTAATGAGATCCTGTGTAGTTCTTAGAAACTGCAGTGTATGATGATGGTTTGTAAATATTTGTGACAGTGTCTAAAGTAAGAATGATTACAGTCTTTTGGAGAAGTGTTACCAACTATGGCATTTTCTTGATCCCAAATCACTTTTAGTCAAACAGAAGAAAAATTAATGATCCTATATTTTCCACTTGTCTCTCTGCAATAGTAATTCAGACTCTGTTCAATTTACATTATAAATGTGTTTATTTGGAAGGTTACAGACATAGTTCAAATTATACCGAGCAATAGACACACACACACACACACACACACACACATACACACACACATAGGGTTTTTTCTTTTTTCTTTTGCTAAACTTTAGGAATAACTTCCTGATAAAACAAACTCTTTTGCAGTGAAATACACTGCTTTGGAAGGTGGTAGACCATCCATTATTCTTGTGTTTTAAGCGTAAACTGGATAGCCACTTAATTGGGAAGCTATAGCAGTACACTACCTATTGACCATCTTTGATTCTCGTTCTATGATTCGAACTATTATATTGAACCACTTAAATAAATCAATTTTGGAAAAGTCAAATACCAAATTACTTTTATAAGACTAACAATAATTGGATATTTTACATCAGGATTAAAGGAATCTCAGGTTGACATAACCTCCACAAAGCCAGAAAACTGAACCTTAAAGACATATCTCATGATCAAAGAAACTTTGGAACTTCATCTCCCTCCCCCTTTCCCACTGACGAAATGGGTCCCTGTTAGCCTTTTGGAGATCTCTCAAAATATGTGTTTTTCAGCAGGCCTGGAGACCCCTTGGGAAGAGGGATGCACAAGAGGAGAGCCCATGACTTAGAGGTCAATACACCTACCTAATATGCAAAGTAGCCCCAGTTCAAATCCCAGCAAGGGTATGGTTAACTGATGAGAACTAAACAGCTTGAAATCGACCTATAGTAGTCTTCCTTTATTTCTTTGCCTTCAGAAGTTGTGGGAGCCACAGGGAGGAAGGGGTCAAGCTATTTTCTAAAGTACCTGTAGGCCAGACAAGGAATAATGGATGGAAACTGAACAAGGAGAGATTTAACCTGGAAATAAGGAGAAACTTTCTGAGAACAATCAACCAATGGAACAGCTTGCCCTCAGAAGTTGTGGGAGCGCCATAAGTTGAGACTTTCAAGAAGAGATCGGACTGCCATTTGTCAGAAATGGTATAGGGTCTCCCGCTTGGGCAGGGGGTTGGACTAAATGACCTACAAGGTCCTCTCCAACTCTGATTATCTGTTATCTGTTATCTGAGTATCAAATATATTGGATGTGATGTTTACTAATAAATGGTGTAGGGTCTCCTGCTTGGGCGGGGGGTTGGACTAGATGACCTACAAGGTCCTTTCCAACTCTGTTAATCTAAATTATTAGAAAAATTTAAATCATGAGATGGCTTTAATATGTGTATTATATCCAGGCTTATTGTTGTTTATGGTTATTTTAACAGTTGATCTTTCTGTTTTTATTGTACAATCGCCTTTATAATTTGGGTATCTATATACCGTAAATTTGATAAATAATTAAAGAAATCAATTTTGAGAAAGTCACTCTTCATAACTGGAACTGGCATATTGATTTCTTTAAGAGTCCCCCCCCCACACACACATTTCTTTTATACATTCAAACATTTTAAAAAGGGAAATAATAATTATGTCACTCCAAACGACAATCTTTACTTTTAAGAGCAAACACATGTTTTCAAATCAGAACAATTCCAAAGAAAATTATTAGAGCAGGGGTACCCATCCCCTGGTCTGCAAACCAGTAGGGGTTCACAGCTTGTTGAGACCCAGGCTGTGCAAGTGAAAGGTGAGATGTGGAACTTCATTTTTCATATGCATACGATCTAGGTTATGTGTGCAAAACCATACCCCTCTGCCTTTGTCCTGCCATCACCTGTCATGTCCCTGTTGGAGTCTGACTCCAAGGAGGAAGACAAACAGCTGACAGGGAGTGGGAGTATGGCTCCGTTGGCTGTGGAGGAAACTGGGGAAGGTCAGGCTGGGCAGAGCGGGCCAGAGGTAGAACAAGGGAGAAGGGGTTCAGAGGAAGACCAAGGCCCACTCCCTCTTCATCCTAGGACACTAGAAAGAACAAAAAAGAGTGAAATGTGGGTTGTGTGGCTTACAAGGGAGGAAAGGGCCCTGATTCCATTAACAAGGTACATCTGGGAATGGAATTTAAAGGAGAGGCAGATGGGAGGGGCAGTTGTCGGGATCAAATGCTGAGTCCACCTAGTGTTGGCTGCTCTTATCTGAGTTTCTGGCATCCTCCCACCTGGTTTGATTTATTGCCATGTTACTTCACTTCTGGAACTCCTTATCTTGTTCTGCTGGATTTATTTCCTTATTCTTGCCTTGTTAGATTTGTAATTTGAAGTTTTCTGTTTACAAAGTTTGGACTGAAGTATCTGCAGCCAAAGGCTGTTGCAGGTTCATGGGTGAGTTTTTCTCCAGACTGGAGAGTAACTGGAATGTTGAGGAAAAAGTTGGAGCTAATAAAGGAATTCATACTTATTCTCTAGCTGTCGTGCCTTTGTGCCATGCCCCAGGGTCATCACATCACCATTGCTGCTAGTCCATAGAGCCAGAAAGGTTAGGGACCGCTGTACTAGTGGAATAATCTAATTTGTGCTGTACTATAAAGACCCAAAGCCATATCTCTGCTGAATTACAATAAATAAAATAAGAAAGTTTATAATTGGTTACTGGAACATTTTTTTCTTTCAATTTATAATATAAAGCATGGATTGCAAATGGAAACAGTAATGCTGTTCTGATTTACATTAAGTCCAGCATTTAAAGTGATGTGAAAATCTTGAGCATTTGAAAGTGAATTCCTACAGCCTGTTAAACGTATGTACAAGCATGTGATATTTGTAATTGCATACGAATCAAATTTTATAGCTGTATTTTGTCATTAAATGTTGAGTTCTTCAATAAAACTGGATTAATAGGCATACAGTTCAAATCCCATTTCTTCCTGCTATAATCATAATTTGATTTTTACCAAGCACTTACTAATTTTATAGATCTTCTAAGTCAGACAATTTAATTGCATGTGTCACCTATGGCTGACCTATCTGCATAAATCCAATTGACCCTTAGATAGAACAAAACAGAAGTCTTTTTGTCTCTTATATGCCTTTTTACTACTGCGTTCAAAGTTTTGCATGCAGCTATGGTAGGCTTAATATAGACATCCTTGAATCAAAACATACAAGGAAAGAAGAGCTGTGAGAAACATAGCTATTCTCTGCCTTTTTACTCATAAAAATCTGTTTCATTGCAGCACAACTGTATCCTCCTGTTTGCAATTACAGAAAGTTCTTCAGAATTATAGAGAGCTCTATAGAACTAAAGCACAAGTGAAAAAAAAAACAATTATATCTACAGATACTGATGATTTTGATTTTCTTTATTCAAATTCTTTGAATTTACTGGTCCTATTGACATCCTATGTATTCTTCTTAATTTGCACGCTTCAAATAATTTAAAGAACAATTTCCTAGTAATAACTGTTCTGACCTAGCTCCCCAAACATGATAAACCCTCTAAAGTTAATTCAATGATTCCTTTATTGGGAATGCCAGCAGCCCCAGCAAAAGGTTTCTCTCCCACTGCAGGCTAACAAGTCCGTCCAGCAGGGAAATGAATAGTTGTCTGCCACTTCGATTCATCTCCACCCCCTGCCTTTTATCCCCAGAGATAAGGTGCGCCTTCTCTAGCAGTGATGGCTCTTCTTTTTCTTCCTTCCCAAGGATTGGCCCACAGATTTCCACTGCTCTCCTCTCCTCTCCTCTCCTCTGCCTTCTGTGCATCCGCAGGTCAGGCACTGGACCCAGCTATTCCTCCTCTTCCTCAACAGCAACCTCCAGACCTGGAAACAGTTGACTTTCCATTTGAGGGCTAATGAGCAGTCCAGGCCACACCTCTTCCTGTCTTTCTGCCAGCTCTATTTTCTCTTTCCCCCTCGGAGCTCTCAAATTGCCTTGATGCTGACCCTGAGTCCCACGCCTCCTTCTCCTGGAGGCTGCTGGAGGGGCTGGCAGCTGACAGGCCACAACAACAACATGGACATAATAGAATGCTTTTGCTAATGTCATTTAACTCATAGACAACTAAGCTGATTTACTAAGGGTTGGTCCACTTAGTCTTTTGATACATAAACTTATTTTACAGTGTATCATTTAAACCCTTCCTTTCTATTATATAGCCATACTTTCCAAATTAAAGCACCAAAAGACCCCCCACAGTGACATGCAGGGGCAACACAACACTTCAAAGGATTCTGACCCATAATGACAAACCAAAAATAATCTTGCATTACTTGTATTTGCAGATGTTCTATGCTTATTAAACCTAATTATATTTAGTTTATTATTTTTATTTTCTAAATTTAAACTTTCTAGTCCTTATCATCTGATTTAAACAGCAGAAATTGTGGTGGTCCCAAAGGAGGCATAGATGTTCCAGATTGTAAAGAATGAAACAGAAAATTGACAATTTGTCTTTTAAAAAATAGAAGGTATCATCAGTTATTTATGATAAGCTTAAAATATTAGAAGGTGTGGAAGATTATTTATTTGTTTATTTATTAATTTATTAAATTTATTTGCCACCCAGCTTCATCTGATCTTGATGGAGATATGCCTTTTACCTTTACTCTTGCAATGAGGTGTGAAGCACATATTAAGTCTGCAGCAGAGAAATAGTATGTAGATGAGAATCAAACAGAACCTCCCTAATTTGCAGGGGTATAAGGAGGAGGAAGGAAAATACAATTAGACTTGTATTCTATTATTGTAGCCAATCTCAATAAAAGCAGTTTTAATCTTCCTGTGAAATTGATTTCTTGATCTGGTCTACCTAGGGCAGGGGTGTAAAACTCACAACATCACATTGTCGTCACATGAGATATCACAACTTTCCCCCCCCTTTGCTAAATCGGGGGAGGGTGTGCCCACCATGTGATGCATCCAGCCCATGGGCCACGAGTTTGATATCCCTGACTTAGGGGAACTGACATCATCTATTTTAACTATTGTGTTCTCACCCTGCCATATAGTGTTTGGATGCAACTCTTTTTGTGTGACAGTGGATGGTTGCTATTGAAATTCAAAATGTGTGGGGTTTTGCTGGCCTTGTGAAAGATGACTAGGGTTCCATCTTCTTGTCTATTGACAAGTACATCTAAAATGATAATTGTCTAGCTCTTTCTTCCTGCATTGTGAACTATATGTCGAGGAAGATGGAATTCAGTATGGGATGACAGTCTTTAAGTGCATTTCTCTTGATGATGACAAATGTGTCATCCACATAGCGGCAATAATTTAAGTGTGTAGTTCTGAAATGCACAGTGTTCTAGTTCACACAGGACTGTTTTTGCAATGACTGCTGATTTTGGGGATCTCATGGGGGTTATTTTTATTTGTTCATACATTTCACTTTTGAATGTGAAGAAGGTGCATTGACAGTATTGAAGTAGCTTCATAATTTGTGTCCTGGTTAGGTTGTTCTGATTCTGTGTCATACTCTTCTAGTTTTCTATCTATTACTTCATATGCTGAGTAAGGAGGGATGGATGCAAATAGGGACACTACATCAAAGGAGACCATGATCTTGCCAGGAGCCACATGTAAGCCTTCTAGTTTTGTCCAGAAATTGTGTGGATGACATGGCTGTGCTTTTCGAGGGTTGGATCAATACGTTTAAGCAGTGTGACAGCCATTCAGCCAGGATATACATAAGGGGTGTCTTCTAGGACTATAACAGGTCTTGAGAGGGACTTCCATTTTGTTTATCTTGAGGAATCTGTGGAATCTCACTGGGGCTGCATCTATTCCTCTCATTTTCCACCATGCCTTCTCTGTTGTGCAGTTGTATTTTTTAAGCTGGCTGAGATAAGCATTCAGTTAGGTAACCATTGTTCTCATTCTCTGATGTCTTTGCTGGTCTGTATGTTGAGGGATCATTGAGCAAGGCAAATGCCTTTGTTCCATAATCTGTGCAGTTCATCACCACCATTAAATGACATTTGTCTGTCAGTGAAATAATGGAGTCCTGATCTTGTTTCAGATCTTTCAAGGTGTGTTGCTCCATTGGGTTGAGCATATTGTTTGGTTTGTGTGCAACCAGAATTGCCGATACTTTTTGCTTGATAGCAGGTTTATCTGGCTCTTCTATGTCTGTTAAGTACAGATTCCAATGCTGCTATGAATTCTCTTGCTGTGGCATCACATGTATAGAATCCCTGGTCATGTTCAAATATGTGTGGTTCCTGCTGGCTTAATTGTTCAATAAATTACGGACCAGGTTCACACAAGTTTTGGAGCATGGCTTTAAGTTTTGAATTTTATCCTCCAACTGTTTCTTTTTCTTCACCTGCTTTTCTTTTATAAAAGTCCTAATAATGTTCTCTAGGTGGGTGACTAGTTTTTCTTCAACTTGTGATAGACAATGCCCCTTGTGTATATTGAAGGCTGCTTTATACTTGCTCAATCGTAGATGGCAGTCATTGACTAAGACCTTTAACATACGTTCGCTGAATGCTTTTCCCATACGTCTGCCCATCTCTGAGTTGATCAGTGGTCAATGTCATAGGCTGCATGGAATGACCCCTTCTTGAGTGCATCCGTGTAGGAAGCGTAGCTGTTTGTAAATGGATGCCTCATGTGCTGTGAATGTTGAACTGTTTGAAGTGCTAGCGGTCCTTATTTCTCACAAATGAAGGCCAAACTCTCAGTTTGTCTGAGTTCTTGGTCCCTGCTTGGAATGAGATGGCAGCAGCTACTTTAGATCAGGTTGCACCTCTTCGGCAGTGGTGGGATTCAATTTTTTTTTACTGTTGGTTCTGTGGGTGTGGCTTGATGGGCATGGCTTGGTTTGGTAGGTATGGCAGGGGAAGGTAATTACAAAATTCCATTCCTTCCGCACCCCACTAACCTGCTTTCCAGTTCCATTCTCCTGTGCAGGGGAACAAAAGAAGACCCAGCCAATCAGCTGGGACTCAGGAGACAGAGAATAGATGGGGTGGAGCCAGTCAGAGGTGGCATTCGCTGGTTCTCTGAACTACTCAAAATTTCCACTACCAGTTCTCCAGAACTGGTCAGAACCTTCTGAATATCACCTGTGCTCTTCGGAGTCTTGTGCATGGATTCTGGTGCCATCCAAGTATAGCTGCTGTATCTGGAACTTGCTGATGTCTGGTTAGGGAAGAATAGACTTTGGCTCAAACCTTGCAAAAGTGATTAACTATGGGTCTTAAGTCCATGGATTCTGAAACTGGTGAAAATTTAGTTTTGAATCTGTGCATAATTGTACTGTTTTGCTTAGATTGCATGTACTGTAGTCTGGAGGCCCTACTAGACTGATAGCTCCTGCTAAAGAGCAGGTGGCAGCTATGGCCAGAGAAGGCTTTTGTCTTTTGTATGGTGCCCATGGTGGAATCAGTAGTTAAGATGCTGAGCTTGTTGGCTGGAAAACTGGCAGCCCAGGTACAAGATCCGAGCTCCATGTAACGGGGTGAGTTTCCGTTCTTGCCCCAGCTTCTGCCAACCTAGTATTTGTAACCTAGCATGCAAATGTGAGTAGATAAATAGGTACCTCTTAAATGAAAAAGTAACAGTACTCTGTCTCATGCTGGTCACATGATCATGAAAATGTCTTTGGACTGTGCTGGCTCAATAGCCTTGAAATGGAGATGGGCACCACCCCTTATAGTTGTCAATGGCTAGCAGGGACTTCCTTATCTTTTGTCTTTATGCTGCCCAGAATCATATAGTTTGTTGAACAGCCATACAACTGCCTAAATAAATAAATAAGGAAACAAGATTGAGAATGCTTTGTAAATATTGTAGACAGGTTGTAAAATAATATTCTTTTATGTATAGAAGATGAATTCTTATTTAAGAAACTTTGGATGTTTGGACCTTTTTCTTTTTCTTTTTATTGTGATCCTGGTAAGTGTTTTGAAATAGTCTGGGCAGTAGCATTACAAAACAGTCATCCAAATGCACTTTTTTTTTTTAAAAAAAAAGTAGTTTATTCATCTGTAAATTAAAAACAGATTCTTGAATTCAGGCCTGGTCGGCATCATACACCCAGACCACTTGAAATATAAAGCAATCAAGCAATTAAAGTCCTCTGCCAAGATTAGCAGATAATATACCAGGCTTCTGGGTGCGATGTCAAGATGCAAAATGAATAAACAGAAATTAAGTGCAGCCTTTATGTCTCGCCACATCATGTCACAACAAATTATAATACAGATTAGTCTGTGACAACACTGATGCACTTTTCTTTTGTGGTGTTTGTTGCAGCTCTGCCTGTTTGTTATGAAAAATGTTCTGGTCATTTTCTTCAGTGAAAACAATGAAGAACAAGATGATTATAACAGCAGCAGCAGCAACAATAATAATAGTTTACAGGTTCGTTTCTTTTAAGTATCAGTATAATACAAAATTAGATATTCTGTATATCCTTTCTCAGATCAAAAACATGTTTGCGTGGTAAGGGATATTTTTAGTAGGAACTGATTTTAAAAGTAACTAAGCTAATTTTTAAAATTGATGAGGAAAGATATAAAAGGCTATCTGTTTGTGAACAGAAAGCTATAGAAAGCAATGGATCTACTGCTAAAAAAACCCAAACCAATAAATTTCCAACCACTGGAAAACTGTTTTTGTGAATTTTATGTATACTTGGTTTGGATGATCTTATCACATGAGCAACTCTCCTTGTCTTGCTCTTGTTTTGTGCTTCAGATAGGTTTGTCAAACCATATGCACACAATATGGTTTCCCACGTGTGTGATGCTCTGTGACTGAGCTGTAAATTCTTACAGGGAAAGAATTTACAATTGTTATTACATGATGTTCATCAGGAACTTATAGAAGCTGTTAATATGTTTCATACATATTGTAATGATGGATTTCAAAACACAGTTCTGAAGTAGAGATATCAGTGTGGGGGGTCTGAAAAGAATGTTTGTAAGAAGTGACAAATTGTTTTTGATACTCCATAATATTCAGGTGAATGGGCCTGAACTATGGTGGATGTAGAAGGCAGCTGTAGACAGAGATGATTCATTCTTATTCCTTTCCCAAATAGACAAAGGGCCAAACTGTGTAAAAGGAGGAAATTAAGCTGAATACTGAACTTTTGGAGAAAGAAGTTTGAAAGCTAAATGTATCCTTCCAACAATATACTGGAACCTCCGATGGCGACCGTAATCTGTTTACTTTAGTTACCGGAAGATTACTTTCGTCACTGGAAGTGCATGCATATGAAAACAAAAATGGCATGGTACGGAAGGGGAAATTGGTGCGAAAAGGGAAATCATTGCCCTTTGGTTGCCACCTGAGCACCCATTCATGACCAGAGGTAAGAACTTTTGTTTGTCACATGATTTGGTCATGAACGGAAATGTTCACGACCAGAAGTTCCACTATACTATGATGTTATGGATACAGTAGTTAAGGTATCTGTGGGTTCTTAATGCTTAATTTGTATATTGTTAATACACACTTAATAGACACATTTGCAAATGATTGAGTTTTCTGTGCTAATATAATTCTCAATCAATTAATTGGCATATTGTTTCCAGTTACTCTGTTTACCAAAAAATAAGACCTATCCCAAAAAATAAGTCCTAGCATGTTTTTATGTGTGTACCTAATATAAGCTCTACCCCAAAATAAGCCATACTTTAGAGTCTGTGCAGCCGCCATGTTGTCTGGTTGCTCATGTGCTGCAGCCATGAAGTGAGGAAGAGGGTGAAGATGCCCCACATGCCCTGCACTGGCTTACCTCAGGACCTTCTCATCCAGGCCATCCATGCCCCAACATCTGCCTTGCAGTGGCAGCACTGGCACCCATGTGCAGCAGGAGCCCATGTGGCCACTGGCCCACATCTGCTTGCTTGTGGTTGCAACAGAGCAGATGACTCAGAGGTTAGAGTGCAGTACTGCAGGCTACTTCTGCTGCCTGCCGGCTGTCTGCAATTTGGCAGTTCAAATCCCACCAGGCTCAAGGTTGACTCAGCCTTCCATCCTTCCAAGATGGGTAAAATGAGGACCCAGATTGTTGGGGGCAATAGGCTGACTCTGTAAACCACTTAGAGTGGGCTGTAAAGCACTGTGAAGCGGTATATACGTCTAAGTGCTATTGCTAGTACTTTTTTCATTGATATTTTTATTTTAAATACAAATAATACAAACATAATATATATACATCTAAATACAAAAAGGGGGGGGAAGGAAAAATACAAATATTACAGTGCACTCCACCCCTGTAGACTTTTTTTCATGATTCTTCTTCTATAGCAATTAACAGATTTACTATATATTCCAATTATACCCTTATCCCTTCCAAAATGACATATATTCTTGAGTAGGTTTATTCCCTTTGCTTTTTGGCAACACTGATTTTATAAAATCCCCCCATATTTCATTAAAATTGGCAACAAGATGGCGGTGTGCATGGTCGCAGCGGCTCAATGCTCCCGACAACTGTTCTTCTTTTTGTGTTTTTACTTCTTTTTGTTCCTGCATTTTACTCCATCCTGCAATGGACTAACTTACATACTGTTGAGAAGACCTGATAAGTATAGGACAGCAACTCAAAACTGAAGTCACCTATGCTTATACGGAATCCCACAATATCCCATTGGAGCTAGCAAGATCTCCGGGAACTCTGTGGGTTGTTGTTGGATTAAGCAAGCGTAGAAGACGGCGTAGGGAGAGAAAACAGAAGCAGTGATGCAGAGCAGGCCTGCTAACTCAATTGAGGAAGAGACCACAGAAACCCCCATTACCATCTATGTTCCTGACAAACGCCAAATCCCTCATAAACAAAGTGGATGAACTACAGCTGCAGATCTTCCACAATCACACAATTCATGAGTGCTATCTGCTAATCGTCACAGAATCCTGGCTGCACTCACAAATCCCTGATGCTACAGTGGAGCTAATGGACCGGACCTTGCACCATCAAGATTGCAATATAGCCTCCAGTAAGAGAAAGGGAAGGGGCCTAATTATTTATGTACGTAAAGACTGGTGCACAAACAGCAAAATAACAGCCATTGCTCACCAGATTTAGAGGCCATGACTGTTCAGTGTAGACCGTTTTATCTGCCATGGGAGCTAACAGTAGTTACCAACACTGCTATATATTTACCTCCAGTTGCTAATGTTAGCATGGTGCTCAGTCACCTTCAAGACATAATTACTGTTCGAAGTTACAATGACACTGGAAAAAGTGACACATATCCATTTTTTACACTTATGACCATTATAGCATCTCCATGGTCATGTGATTTACTTCGGATGCTTGACAACTGATTCACATTTACAACAATTGCAGTGTTCTGGAGTCATATGATTTCCTTTTATGACATCCTGACAAGCACAGTCAATGGGGAAACCAGATTCACTTAGCAACTGGGTTACTAATTTAACAATTGCAGTGATTCACTTAACAAATGTGGCAAGAGAGCTCGTAAAGTGAGGCAAAACTCATTTAATTAATTTCTCACTTTTTAACATAAATTTGTGGTCATAAGTTGAGGACTACCTGTATCAGTTATCACAATTGTTGAAGGAAATCTAGGGGGCGTTCAAGATAGCTAGCAATTAAAAAAAACATCAGAAGGCCAACATCATCAACAGTAGTCAGGAATATAACCTTCTTTATTTGGAAACAAAGTGCCATCAAAACAAGGGCACAAAATAAGCTGTTCAGGGAATGCTGAAACAGCTAAGTTTTTATGGCTTTCTTAAAACCAGCAGAATCAGTGCCATAAAGATTCCAGTTATGCTGTGATGAGAAAGATGCTCTTTTCTTTAATACTGCTTGCTGGAAACTTTATTCTACCTTGATGTTTCTATAAAAATTCAAAAATAATGCTATGGTTAACTGTTACACAATAAAGCCTTCCTTGTGATATTCACTGCATTTATAAGGGAAAAATAGTTTGAATGAGAGCTGCACAAGTCTTCGTGGGTCCCTGTACAAAGCACCACAATCCTATCTAGAAACTTAGCCACAGAAGTGTAATGAAGTGTAAAGCAAGTCTTCAGGAGCAATATTATATGTGATTAGCTTTTGAAAGGCCGCGTGCAAGATCTGATAATAAGTTGAGGATCAATGCTCCTTATGTTATGGCTGGCTCCTTGTTGAAAAAAAAAAAGCAACCGTCAGACCTAGAGAAGAGATCATGGTTGCTGGGCAACCAGAGCAACCCAAATATGCTCTTGCATCAATTCTGAGAAAGAAATATATATATAGTACTTTGTTTCCACTCCTTGCAGATATGATCATCATTGATTGTGATGGTGGTGATGTCAGGGAGAAAATATTTGAACCTGAGCATTGTTAACACAAAGATATTAGTGGCGCCTCTCCACAGAAATGGAAAGTGCACGATTGCAGCTATACCTCTTTTTCGGATCTCTTCTGTTTGCTGTGGAAAAGAGAAGAGATAATAACAGATCCAGTGGCGGTCCTATGTTCTTCACCGTTCTGAGAAAAATACAGGTGTAGTTTTACACTTAGGAGGAATTGTGGTTCTTTTCTGTGTGCATTTGCAGGGGAGAGTCCTTGAGCCCTGATTCATGATATTAATCTTAGCTCACCAAAGGAAAATGTTATAATTACTATTTAATTTAGCTTAATGAATTTATTGACTATTTTTTCTCCAGAGCAGAGGTGTCAACTTCATGACCTATGGGCCAGATGTGTCACATACTGGCCATGCCCACCCATTTTTGCAAGGGAAAAAAATTGTGATACATCACAGGATGACAATGTGTCATCACACGTTTGATCCCCTGGCTCTAGAATGGGGGGGGGGTTTAAACTCGTGGCATCACGGCAGTGTTACAAGATTTATTTACAACTTCCCCCTCTTTGCTAAACTGGGTATAGGCATGGGCAGTGTGTGTGGCATCCGGCCCATGGGCCATGACTTTGACAGCCCTGCTCTAGAACCTTGGCAACTTTAAGACTTGTGGACTTCAATTCCCAGAGTTGAAATCCACAAGTCTTAAAGTTGCCAAGGCTGGAGACCCCTGCTCTAAAAGGTCAAAGTCTTGGGAATCTGCTCAACATTATCTCTACAGCAATCCTAGGAGACAGCTTAGGCTCAGAGAAAGTTGCCCAGTAAGCTCTGTGATCAAGCAGAAATTGAATCTGAATTTCCATGCTCCAATTCCAGCACCATTCCCAGTAAGTCTAATTTGAATAAGCATACACTTTCTCAATAATGATGTTGGAGATGCCAATTCCAAGGGACAACTTGGCAAACTGAATTATAGTTAATATTGCTATGGGAAATGAACACCAGGGGTGGGTTTCTACCGGTTCTGTCCACCTCTGTAGAACCAGTAGCTCTGAAGAGCAGCAGACATAGAATCAGTTCTATGTTTGCTGATGTTTTTGTCCAGCTGCCCATCCAGGCTCTTACCTGATCTTTATTTCCTGATTTTTCAACTTCAGCTGCTGAATGAGGCACAGCTGCAGTTAAAAAAGCAGGAAAAGAGGACTGTTTCAAAGGCTGCTTCTCTGAACGCAGACTGCTGATGACGATTTACAGGCGCGTGGCTCCCAGCGTGTGCAGGGAAGCTCATAAATCCCGAACCGGTAGTTAACCCTGTTGTATCCCACCCCTGATGAACACTAATGATGCCAGTGATTAGAGCAGCGCTTTCATGAATGACTTTGTGAAAATTAATGATACTTTTAAATGTTATGATTAATTTATATGTAGTATAAATTATATATTATATAATATCACTCACCGCTCAGCTGCATTCTGTATACAAATGATATTTCCCCCTAAAATTTCATCTATATGTCTGGGATTGTAAAAGAAGATTGTGTGAGTTTTATGTGCAAATGGATTAGTGACATTAGTAGATCAGGCACCTGCTGCTTTTATTTCATTTATTTGTTTATAAAATGTATTGGCTGCTCATCTTACCACAGGGTAACGTTTTGCAGGGAATTGTTGCAAGAGCTCTTTAATAGTAAACCTTTTCCACAGCTCCATTTTCATTCTAGAACCACAACATTATGGTATGTTTTTTTAATTTTTCTCAATTAAAAACTCACTAATTGTGAACAAACTACCTGATCGAACATTATTTAGTTTATTTATTTATTTATTTATTTATTTATTTTGTCCAGTAATTATAAGATAACAGGTATAAGTATAAACATAGTTATAGATACATGAAATGGATACATATAAGAAAAATAAAAGAAATTTAAAAAAAGAAACAATAGGACAGGGACGGTGGGCACGTTGGTGCGCTTATGCACGCCCCCTACAGACCTTTTAGGAAAGAAATGAGGTCAATATAGATGGTCTAAGGTTAAAGTTTTGGGGTTTGGGGAAGAAACTACAGAGCCAGGTAGAGTATTCCAGACATTGACCACTCTGTTACTGAAGTTGTATTTCCTGCAATCAAGTTTGGTGCAGTTTACCTTGAGTTTGTATCTATTGTGTGCTCTTATATTGTTATGGTTGAAGCTGAAGTATTCACTGACAGGTAGGACATTGCAATAAATAATTTTATGTACTACACTTATGTCAGACCAAAAGTGGTGTAGTTCTAGGTTGTCTAGGTCTAAAATTTCAAGTCTGGTGGAATAAGGTATTCTGCTACGAGTAAAGGAGTGGAGAACTCTTCTCCTGAAATATTTCTGGACTTTATCGACTGCATTAATATATGATATATAGTGTGGGTTCTAGACTGATGAGCTATATTCAAATATTGGTCTAGCAAATGTTTTTTATGCTCTCGTTAGTAGTGCGAAATTACCGTAGAAAAAGCTATGCAGGATTAGGTTAACCACTCTTAATGCCTTTTTGGCTATGTAGTTACAGTGGGCTCTAGCACTTAGATCATTAGAGATGAGACTGGTCTTCAACAATAAGTGAAAAAAAAAAAAGATCAGTTTGTTGATTGTGCCACACATCTAACTTTATCATATTATCCCTTTTCAAATTGTTTGCACTTAACCAAACATAATATTTAAAAACTTTATATATATAAGTCTGTAGGTAGAATATGACATTGAGCGTTACAGAAACAGATGTGATATTAATTCCATTTTGCCCAGCAGGCAGGAGTTAAGCTGCTCTTGCACTGGAATGTTGTTAAATCTTCTTTCTAGCAATGTTTAAGGTTAAACACTGAATTTAGCAAGTGTGAATGTTGTCCTATAAGTTGACTATAGAAAATTGGCTCATTAATTGGCATTGGATAAAAATCTCTTAAGCAAACCTGTCTCACACACAGAGAGAGATATACTATACTTAGAGCTTACTGAATGTTGTTGTTAAGATCCCATTGCTTCAGCACTGTTATGGCCTTTTGAGGCTAATCAGGGTCAGATATTGAACTGATAAGCTCTACAATTTTCAATCAAAATCCATTGCTGCCTTCCGTGATGACAAAAAATTATCCTGTAAGGTCAGAGAAGTCAGGAACGCCCCCCCCCAACCAATTTAATTCAAAATTTCAGACAACAATATGGAGCCTACATGAAATTAAGTCCATATTCTAATTTCAACAGGGACTTAGATACTTATCATAAAAATTGCAAAAATCTCAAAGAAATTCAGAATAGATATTTCAATATTAAATAACATAAACATGTTATTAAATATTACGTTAAATATGTTAAATATGACAACATATGTAGTAATAAAGATGGTTTATACATTTTTCAATTAAATTATGGAAGTATTTGACTACTCATAAATCTGGCCTGATTATCTGCCAGGATATTGTTCTAAATTAATCTTCTATAGAGCTATTTAGCATACAGCTTGTTTGCCATTTTAAAGAAGCTAACTACATACAGAAAAATTCAATATTTCAGGCTACTAAATTACACTGAATTTGCAAAACTCAGTTTCTCATTATTGACTGAGTCCTTGTTTTCGTGCCCAGAATTTTGAAATGGGAGTAAATATATTCATATTTTATTAATGAAGCTATTTCAAAAATATTTAAAGTGGAAGTAACAATCTATTAATAATCCCCCCATTAATTATGTCTTGGAGGACTTAAACTGAATCAATAGCTGAAATAATATAGAATATAAATAAATCAAGTTTTAATTGACATCAAATCTTAAATGTACAGAGCTTCCTGCTGCACTAGTGTTACAGATAACCTTTTTTTCTGCTCCTCTCCCCACTCCACCCCACCCAATCATTTTTACAATATCCATGTTTTAAATGCATAAAATCAAAGGACTGAGTTTTGATAAAATGTTTACAGGCACCAACCACTTCTAAACATGCTTTTTGGAAGAAGAGGCTTGAAAGACGTACAGTTTTAAGTCCCACCTTGAATGCTGCATTAGTGGAATCCTTAAAAGCACAAATAACAGGGAAAAAGTAATGGTGGGCCTTGAGGGAAAGAAAAAAAAACAGTTCTGTCTTGCACCTAATTCAATCCATTTAGAAGCTCTCTGCCTAAGCCAAGGATTACAGGTGATACCATCTACTTCAGGTTGCAGTGTCTAAAGAAAGCATCCTTCTTATTAAAAAATGGAAAAAGACAAAGTTTAAAGCCAAATAATTCAGGCTTGCATAAATCTTTAATAGGACCTGCCCTCCCAGGATTGGCTGCGTGTACTTTTCTCTGCCCAAGGGAAACACAATATGTCTTAGAAGAGAATAATAGTAGCTCCATCTTGTGTGTTATATGATATCTTCAAGTAATCCAGAGGATTTTGTCTTTGTCTGCCGTAAACAAAAAGCCACCCATACATACAGTGTCCAGGCTTTTTCAGGCTCCTTACCTTAGCAGGTGACATCCAGAAGATGGACGTGGAAGAGTTAGGCAGCTAAGTCGCTAGAGGCAAGTTTCCTCTCAAGGCTTTAGGGAAATATGAAACAAATAAGGCAAATTCTCTCTTCCTAAGACAAAAATGTGACAAGCTGTTACTCTAGTTTTCTAGCACATTGTTTCCACCAATCCTGGCAAACACAATTCTGTATAAGAATTTAAAGCTTCTTATAGTAAATTAGCAGAGTAGAATTAAACATGAATAATGGAGCATGTCGGATAATTAAAAAAGGAGCACAATAATGTTTAAAAAATAGCATTGCACCAAAATTGTGCTTTCTTTAAGTTTTATTGATGTTGTTGTCATTATAAATAATGTTACTCAAAGGAACAGATACAACAGCAAATGTGGGCATTTCCAGAAAAATCCAGGAATTGGAACATGAATAGCCTATTTAAATATTTTAATAAAAATAAGAGAAAAACATGGCACTATCATTAGGATTTGGTATAGATTGGCTGAACAGAGAAAAAATATATACAGCAGAAGTAGCCTGCAGTACTGCACTTTTTGTGTCACAAAGTGATAGTGATAATAATGTATTTTAATTATTCTGATATATGTTGAGAGTCAAAGATCCAGCAAATTCTTGCCCTCACTTGTTGACAACAATGTGCCAGACACTGGAAAAAAGAATAAAATGTTTGCTATCATGGACCTAATCCCTATCAACAAGAAGAGGTGAATGAGAAATTACTGTTACATTGAAGTAATTGTTCATGTTACTCTTGAATTCATGATATCCAAAGGAGGAAAGATCAAAGAAGTGTGGCTACACCTCTCTAAAATTCAGAAGAGAAGCATGAATACATTCAGGAAATAGAAGATGGGAAATATAAACTGTAGAAACTGAAAGGCTCAGTGAGCTGAGACTTGTTACAGAAACCAAAAACAAAATAGCAATAGCATTTAGACTATTCATCAGCTCACAGTGCTTTACAGCCCTCTTTAAGCAGGTTATAGAGTCACCATATTGCCCCAACAATCTGAGTCCTCATTTTACTGATTTTGGAAGGATGGAAGGCTGAGTCAACCTTGTAGATGGTGAGATTCGAATGGCCAAATTGCAGGCAGCCGGCAGTCAGCAGAAGTAACCTGCAGTACTGCACTCTAACCACTTTGCTACCATGGCTCTTGATAAAGACAAAAGATAAAGACAAAACAAATAAGAATTATTGCTAATCTGTTGCAAGAGGGTAAGTCTTGTTGAAATGGGTGTCTACAGAAATCAAATAAATAAATAAGATAGTAAGAAAGACAAAATTGACAGAAATATAATATGCATGCCAGGGAATCAACCATTGAGCCAGGTGCTCCTTAGATCACTACCCAACTACATCCAATTGATCTAAGAGGGACCATACCTCCTTAAAGAGGAGATGGGACAATTGAACTATTTTGTAAAATTTCCAGGAAGCTGGACGAAACCTAAAGCATATAATGCTTTAACACTCCAGGAAATCCACTGAATTTAACATAATTAGAGATCTGGTAGAGGATATAGGAGTTTCAGATGGCAATATTTGAAAGATTGCTCTGGAAACAGAATAGATAAAATCCTTGGCATACTAGCAAAACGAGGATGACTAGCAGCATGCTGACCCATTCACAGCACACCCAGGAAATATTTATTTTCAACTGGCTAATTATGATTTTGTTAATATCAATGGTGTCCAAGAAGTGCTCCATATGTTTTAGCTAGGCAAAACACATATTACTATTGGTACTAACCTTCCTTTCATTTGCCATAGGTATTCTGCTTCTATTTGCAGGTCTTTATGTTTTATAATTTTATCCAGTTCTTTCTCTCCTATTCTGCTGTCTCCAGGTACTGCAATGTCTAGTATCAATACTTGTTTGCATTTCTTATCAACAATTGTCAGTTCTGGGGTGTTGTGTGGCAGGTGCTTGTCTGTTTGAATTCTAAAGTCCCAAAGCATTTTAGTTTCTTTATTATCTGTTTGTCTATGTTATGGTTCCACCAATTCTTGTTTGTAGGCAAATGGTATTTCTTGAAAATATTCCAATGTACCATTGTTGCTATTTATAGTCAGTCTGTGCAATCTTCTCAGAGCAGCTAATTTGGTAGTCTACTATTTCTTCAGCTTCTCTGCACAGGTGGCATTTGCTGCCTGTTGCTGTCATCTCTAGTCTGACTTTGTATGAATTTATACTCAAGGCTTGGATTTATGTATCCAGAATTACCCCCCGCTGTCTGTTTCTTCAACTGTTAGCCATTGTCTAATTATCTGCTCTGTTTGCTATTTTCTTTTAAAATGTACCAGCCATGTAATATGTTTTCTTTCCATTTCTCTTCTCTGTTCTTCATTTTGTTTTTCTTGTAGGCCACTTTGGTCTCTATGGTACTCAGGAAGCCTTCCTGGTGGGCTAGCTTCAGTGCAATTTCTTCACTGTCCTTCGGATATTCTTCCAATGCTCTCCCTTTTTTTTTCTTCAACTGAGTGGCATATTTGTAACATTCCATACCCACCTACTTTTCTTCGTAAGTGGAGTCTGTCAACATCATGCATGGATGAAAGGCATGCTTCAATATTATTATTTTTCTGATCTTCCTACCCATGGCTTTTAGTTCTGCTTGAGTCTAGTCCTCTAGTCTGGTAGTGTATCTAATGTCTGGAATTTCCCAAGTGCCTTGACTATATTTCCTCTACTAAGTTTGGACTTTTAAAATTTTCAGTCTCACAATGTATTCAGTGCCAATCAGATTGGAATGGAACCTGGCTCTTCCATGACATCACCAATGTGACAGAAAAGGAAGGCTGCTCACTGATCTTCACATGTTGACTTCCACACATGAAAATATCACCTGGTGATTGTCCTTCAGAATTCTAATCAGGTATCCTGAACTCCTTCATTGTTAAACATCAATGAATAAAAACACTGGTAAACTTCTGCCATTTTAATCTTCATCTGGTTTGTTATGATAAAATAATATATATATTACTTGATCTAGCTCAGATAATGTTAGCTCTGATTGTCAATATGTAAAATAAATTATAATAACAGTTTTTCTCTCACCCCCCCCTCCCCGTTTCTCTCTCTTTCTCTCCAATTTATTTAACAAACCATCTGAAATCTACAGATACAGAATCACAGAGTTGGAAGGGACCTTGGAGTTCCCAACCCTATGATGGCAAACTTATGCCACGCAGGCCAGAAGTCGCATACAGAGCCATTTCTCCTGGCATGTCAGCCATTGCCCATTGCTCTTCTGGGTCCCAGTGCATGCATGCGCACTGGACAGCTGGTCTTCGCACACGTGCGAGTGCCAGAAACCGGAAGAGCAGCTCCCCAATGCACATGTGCATGCCAGCCAGCTCGTCTTCATATGTACATGCACGTTAGAAACCGGAAGACCAGGTGGCTGCCAGGAAGCTGAGCTTCTGGTTTCTAGCACTCCCATGCGTTGCATCAGTAGCTGCTTTTCCATCTTCCGGCATCCGCGCACACTCCCATTTCAGCACTCAGTGCTGACAAGGTTCACCACCACTGGTCCAAACCCTTGCCCAAACTGGAGACCCTATACCATTCTGGACAAATGGCTGTCCAGTCTCTTCTTAAAAGCCTCCAATGATGGAGCACCCAAATGTCTTACTGTCAAGAAAATTATCTTTAATCCTAGATTGGATGTCTCTTTGATGAACTTTCATCTCTTCACCTAGATATTATCCAGATTACCTAGATACTATCTAGATCACCTAGATAAATATAGCTCCATTCTGAATTTTCTCTCACTCATCTCATGAATACTTTTCCTATGACCAGAGCGGCAATTCAGTTTATGTGTATGTATAATTCCTCGTTGAGCAAGACATTATTCTAACCATGCAGATTATGTAGGAAACTTTCTCATATATAGTATTATGCACAATTTGCATTTTAAATTATTATGAAAACCAAGGATATCATATTAGCTTGGCCTTTGTAGAATAACACAGTTGCAAAATATATAACCTGTCAATCGAAGTTGGATAACGCATTCAGTACACATTCTGATTGTGTATTAAATGTTATTCCAAGGCCTGTAGTCAGAAGTAGGGCTGAATTGCTTGAAAAACAAATAACAAAAGTGAAACAAAGCAACTTTCCATAGCTAACTTGCACCGTAAAATAAAACCTGCAGAGTATGAACAGAATATCAGAATCAAATAACAGACTCCCCCTTCCTCCCACCACATACTAGTTAGATAAATAGTATTATTGTACTGGTTTTAAAAGTGCTGGGTATACAGAGTAATAATCACTCAGACAGTCTTGGAGCTATCTGATGAATTACTGAGGAGTAATTTTGCCACATGTGCTTATACCTCTTGCTTTTGTACAGATACGTATCTCAGTAAGCCATTTGATGAATTCTTGATGAGTCTACTGCTTGCTTTAATTTCCCATGAGGTTAATAAAGGAAGTTTACAGAAAGAAAATTTCCTATTTTCCTCCTCCCTTTGCAGCTTCCTGCAATCTTTGAAAAGCTTCTCAAGGGAGCTGCTGGCCAGTATGTGTGTTTGGGGAGCAGGAATGGGACTTCTTGAGGGAGGGCTTGAAAATATTACTTCTATGAGCTTGCTTAAGATGGCAATAATATACACAGTTAACTAGAAATAAATATTGCAGAAGAACAAACTAAACAATGGTTACTCACAAATGGCAATTATATACAATAAAAGGAAGACAGATCGAAATAAATTAAACCCTCCACAGTATAGAGACAGAAAAATAAAAGAGAATAAAAGTAACCTTACCTGCTGTTGGAAATGCTGTGCAAAGTGTGTCCAGTGTGTTTTCCTAAGAAGATACACAAGAACATTGAGAAACTACAGTCTTAATTGTGCACCCAATTCCCACAGCTCAGCAATAGATATCTTTAGGAGTGCATGATACATTTATTTTGAAACCCAATGCCAATTTGAGACTATTTCTCCATTTTATCAGTGTGAAATACCATTTTCTAGAATGCAACTTACTGTGCAAAATGAGTTAATTCTAAAATTTCACCAAAGCCTGTGATACAAATGAGAATTAGATGGTGGATTGAGTTCTGGTAAGAAGATCTTTGTATTTCTCATCAGCCACTTGTAGCTGTTTCACATTTTGTTTTGGGTTACTTCTTGACTCTAGCAGTTCATGCCCGACAAGATTCCTCCGGTTTCTGACCCATCAGGCAAGCTGAGCAAAACATGATCCTGAGTCACCAAAGAGTTAAAGAAGCTCATTATCTCTGAGAATATTCACCATTCTCTGCACTGAAGCAGACAATTCTATTATTCATTTAATAGAACTCTGCTGGAAACCAAACACAATTCTTATTCAGGGGAATGATTACTGTGTCTTGTTTAATTCTTGCCTAACAAATGTCAGCACTAATGTATTACAGATTATTCAGTCAATGTGATGGTTCTAGGTGAAAGAAGGGAACAGGATCCCTCCTTTTTTTTAGTGTAAAAAGGGTCAGACGCATGACTTTCCACCACATGAGCTGAGATGAGGCTTGACACGAATCAATCAATCAGGCTCAGTTTTACAGTTATAGCACCTAATGCCTAAACATGAGCATATGGGTGCAAATTAGCACCCGATTATGAGCATACATGATCTTCTCCTGGAAGACAATAATATTGGCATTAAGCTCCTCAAGAGGGGAGATGCTGCTGGTTTTTAATATGTCTTAAATTATGTCAGGAAAAACACTGGAACATCACACAAAAGCCACAGTCGGTGTATATTGCTATCTCATAGAGCTGGAGATCTTTACAACAATATTGACACAAGAGCAGGCAAGCAAATGTCAGCCAATATAACATATGAAATACTTAACGTAACCAATTTTCAGCTGTCAATCAGCAGGGAATAATGACTGATGCAAGGAATCAATACAGCGCAATTGAATTCCAGCTCACAAACTTGTTTCGTTCGGCACTATAAAAGACTGTCAAATGTCACACCCCATGAGATGCAACAGGATTCCAAAGATTTATTTATTTCAAGCTCTGAAGTCTATTAGCAATAGTGCTCCTTGTGTAAGTAAAGAAGAAAAAAAACACACCGATGGCATTAAATTTTCAGCAATGACAATTTATTTCTTCTGAAGCCAATAAATAATGGTTTTCAGCTATATATAAAATTTTCCTTAGGCATTTACTACATCTACTAATGAGAAATCAAATGCAGTAATCTCAGATTGAACAAGAATTTTAAAACAGAACCTATTAACATTTCAACACTGACTAATAATATTGTAATGTTTAAAATGTAAGCAGTTGTAGAAAACAATTATCTATAAAGCCCAATAGTATTTCTGAGGTAATAGATTTTCTTATGAAATGTAATATAACTATATTCCCAAAGGGAAGTGGAAAGGTAGAAATTAGAGATTTAAAAAAAAAAAAAACTATAAGTACCACTTTTTTTGGATTGTAGGACTAAATTTAAGATGCTCATCACAAACATTGTCACTGGAATTGTCTTGTTTCAAAACTCATACTGTTGTTCCATCACTTTGGCTTATTTCTTTTATTTAACCAAACACCAGAAATGCTACTTTGGCCCTGTTAATCAATACATTCATTACAGTTAAGCCTTGAATAAAACCCCACTTATAGACTGCTACTACTATTTTTCTTCTGCCTTGTCAATGTCCTTATTTCAACAATACATTGGAGGAAATACCTATTTAGCCTTACCTTTTTAATGACTAAAAAGAAGAACAAAATTCAAATCAGGCAACACGGTTTTATTAATAGATTTTATCCTGCATTTATTAATTTATAAGTAACTGAAGATGGCAAACATACCTAGTACTTCTTCCTTCTACTTTCCATACAACAGCAAACCTATGAGGTGAGTTGGGATGAAACAGAGTTACTGATCCAAAGTTACCAAACTGGCTTTCACAATCTCCTGGTTGCTAGGCCAGTGCTATAAACACTGCACCAATCTGGCTCTTCCTCATTTACCTGCTGTATTTTCCTTTTAATGCAAATATCATAAAACTTAGAATAATAAGAATTGGAATGTCTTCTAATCCACCCTCCTTTGGTGATGGAGCACCCACACCTGAAGGCAAACTATTCCATTGCTCTCATCATTAGAAATTTTCTCCTTAGTTCTAGGTATATCATATATGTATACATATACATGTATGTGTATCTTTGGTTATTCGGGTTTTCTCACGCGTAAGATTGGAAGTATCTAGGCAACATTTCGATGAGGTCTCATTCATCATCTTCAGGCTTGAACACAAGCCTGAAGATGATGAATGAGACTTCATCGAAACGTTGCCTAGATACTTCCAATCTTACGTGGGAGAAAACCCGAATAACCAAAGATACACATACAAATACCCACGAGAACCTCAGAAAACAAATATACATGTATACATATATATATATATATATATCTGTTTTTTTAAGTTTTCGTGGATATTTATATGTATGGTATTCAGCTTTGTTCTGGTATTTTCCCACCTCATTATAGTTGTGCTTTTAAAGTTGTAGCAACGTTTCAGCAGAATCTCATCTGCCATCATCAGGCTTCTGTATTGTGTTTGTCTGTGAGTCAGACTTTCACAGCCGTTTCTGTTTTAAATTTTGTGCTAGCCTACTGCTGTGCCAGAATGGTTTTTTCTTCATCCTGATTGGTTGGAAGTCTTGGTCTGCCTTGGAGTTTGCTGTGTTCTGCTTGGTTGGTGTTTCTAATATCTTCTGTCCATTTTGTAGCTGTTTTTTTTTTTTTCTTGATTGGCTGGCAACATTGTGTTTCCTGGAGGCTTTTAGTGCGGCTTGGCTCCNAGGTATCGGGGGGGGGGGTGTCTGTTTGTGCCCAGGTGTTTGCCTGGCTTGTGGTGTGGAGATTTTTTTGTTTGTGAGTGCAGGCTTCTAGATAATTGACAGTCTGGTGGAGTCATCTCTGAATAATAATAAATAATAAATAATAAAGCATGAATAGAAGAGTTGACTCCACCAGACTGTCAATTATTTGGAAGCCTGCACTCACAAACTAAAAAATCTCCACACCACAGGCCAGGCAAACACCTGGGCACAAACAGACCCCCCCCCGATACCTTTAGCTCAAACACACCCCAACCAGGCACCCAGATGAAACCTAGCTTCCTAATAAATGATAGCCGTCCGTTTACTTGGAGCCAAGCCGCACTAAAAGCCTCCAATACAGGAAACACAATGTTGCCAGCCAATCAAGACAAAAAAAAAAAAACAGCTACAAAACAGACAGAAGATATTAGAAACACCAACCAAGGAGAACACAGCAAACTCCAAGACCAATAAACACAGACCAAGACTCCCAACCAATCAGGATGAAGAAAAAACCATTCTGGCACAGCAATAGGCTAGCACCAAATTTAAAACAGAAACGGCTGTGAAAGTCTGACTCACGGATGAACACAATACAGAAGCCTGATGATGGCAGATGAGATTCTGCCGAAACGTTGCTACAACTTTAAAAGCACAACTATAATGACGTGGGAAAATACCAGAACAAAGCTGAATACCATACATATATATATCTATATCTATCTATATCTACCTATCAATATATGTATATTAGGACATACATACTTGTATTCGGTATCTAACTGGAATATAGAATGGCTCATTAAATCTCATTTGACCTAGAGAAAACAGAAGCTGTCCATTAACACTATGAGCCATACTTATTTTATTTATTTATTTGTCAAGTGATTATAAGATAATATGTATAAGTATAAACATAGTTATGAATACATGAAATGGATACATATAAGAAAAATATAAAGAAACAATAGGACAGGGACAGTGGGCATGTTGGTGCGCTTATGCATGCCCCCTACAGACCTCTTAGGAAAGGGGTGAGGTCAGTAGTAGACAGTCTAACGTTAAAGTTTTGGGGGGTTGTGGAAGAAACCACAGAGTCAGGTAGAGTTTTCCAGACATTAACCACTCTGTTGCTGAAGTCGCATTTTCTGCAATCAAGTTTGGTGCGGTTTACCTTGAGTTTGTATCTACTGTGTGCTCTTGTATTGTTATGGTTGAAGCTGAAGTATTCATTGACAGGTAGGACATTGCAATGTATGATTTTATATACTATACTTAGATAGGATCGAAGGTGGCATAGTTCTAAGTTTTCTAGTTCTAGAATTTCGAGTCTGGTGGCATAAGGTATTCTGCAACAAGTATACATCTCAATTTCTTTAAGCCTGACCATGCAATATTTATCAAAGCTAACAAAATTTATAAAAAAAACTTTGTTTAGATTAGCTCCTATTTTTATATGCAGTTCTAAAACAAGTTAGAAAGAAAGGAATGAAAGAGTTCCGCTGCTCTCTGTTTTATGATTCTTCACCAGAAGTGATATTGACAAACTGCATAACTTGATATTGGAAGACTACCAGCATGTTATCTAATTTCAGCCACAAAATGACTGTACAGTCCATGATTTTATGAGGAAATAGGATTACAGGTCACAAGAGCTCCTTTATTTCCCACCTGTAGCTTCTGACAACATTTTATTAAGGATTTTCCCATCTTCACTCTATGACCTACAGGGAGAACATTCTAATAGCTGTTGCCAGACTGTTTCCAAAATGACATTAGCACAGGTTAGCAGTTTTGAAAAGTAGTATCAATTTATCTGAACTATGTCCATGAGACTCTACCAATTTTCAACATGGAATGTAAGGTGAATAGAATGAGTTGTTATGTAATGAAGAAGAATGTTCGATGCAGCTAAACATTTAATATACCTTTGTGATTTCATAAAATATTCCATGCACAAAATACTTGCAGTTCTGTTTTTAACAAGACACATTTACCATTGATCTCTTTAGCAAATAAGATCACTATAACTTTTAAAAAGAAAATAATAAAATCAATGTCATGTGAATACTATAAGAAAAGAAAGGTAAATATTTTGTTTACTAATGGCCCTCTTCATTACAAGTATAAAGAATTTTAACAATTTATCACCTTCTCTTAATGTTCAACACAGTGGTGGGATTTATTTTTTTTTACTACCGGTTCTGTGGGTATGGCTTGGCTTGGTGGGCGTGGCATGGTCGGCATGGCAGGGGAAGGATACTGCAAAATCTCCATCCCCTCCCCACTCCAGGGGAAGGATACTATAAAAACCCCATTCTCTTTCCCACCCCACTAATCTGTTTTCCAGCTGTGTTCTGTTCAGGGCAGCAAGAGTCGAACCAGCTAATCAGCTGGGACTCGGGAGGCAGAGAATAGATGGGGATGGGGCCAGTCAGGTAGTATTCCAAACTTCTCAAAATTTCCGCTACTGGTTCTCTGAATCACTCAAAATTTCTTCTACCAGTTTTTCAGAACTGGTCAGAACCTGCTGAATACCACCTCTGGTTCAACAAAAAAACTTCTTCATTCCATATTTCATCTCATATCTATGAACAGAGCCTTACAGCCTTGTCATCCAGTTCTTGTCAGCAAAAGTCCATTCAGGATTACCAGAAATAACACCATATCTTTTTAAACCTTGATCATTTAAACCAGTGAGGTCTTTATGTTCCTGACTTTTGCTTTTAATAGTCTTGATCTTTAATCCCTTCAAATAATGTCCTACACTTTTTTTTTCAGTGCTTCTTTGTCTCTACTCAGACAAATGTTCAGAAGCTTAACAGATCTTTTTTGGAGATCATTTCATAGATTCAGTAAGAAAGTTACTCAAATCACTCTTTTGATTTCCCACTTGCACATTTCAATTATTCAGTTTCAATTATTAAGACATCAGCAGATTTTATTTGCATATCCAGTGAAAGCTCTTTTTCCACATCAGCCTATCGTTTTCAAATCCACTTTCAGTTTGGTCCAAGTCCCATCTGACAAAATTTCTTCCTCTTCCATCTCCTAAAAGCCACTTATCTATAATGGCATGTTTAACTTCTGGATTCATTGCTCACAAATATCCTTGAATATGATTAGTTTTAAACAGTGGTGGGATTCAAAATATTTTACTACCGGTTCTGTGGGCATGGCTTATTTGATGGCATGGCTTAGTGGTCATGTAACTGAGTGGATGTGCTTGGTGGTCATGTGACTGGGTGGTCATGGCCAACTTGATGTCACTCACGTCAAGGGGTGCCTTGCCTGGCCTCAAAGAGATACAATTTCCCTCTCTATTTATTTACTCTTACTGAACATTGAAAATACAGATTTTACTGAACATTGAAAATATACCATTTAATCCTATGTATATATGCCATATGTGTACATACATATTACATAGTATAGTGTGTGTAAAGGCACATAAAAAGATACATTATCGACTATATATACTGTATATATATGTCCGCACACACACACACACACACAGCTCTTTTAAAACTATACACATTCAACCTCACTGCATTTGAAAAAAACATACCCATAGTCTACTTTCTGCCACACATTTAACTATAACTTCTGTACATTAGAACATTGCACACACCTTCAGATTTACTTCCCTAGCCTGCACATGACCGTTAGACCCAGGAGATATCATGGATTGAGTAAAATGTGGTGAAACTCACTTAACAATGCTCTTGCTTAGCAACCAAAATTTTGGGCTCAATTGTGGTCATAAGTGAAGGACTATCTCTGCCTTCCTCTGCATGGCAGCCTCGTCCTAGTAAACTCCTCTGCCAATTTTCCTCTTTGTTTGAGGCACCAAAATAATCCAGATTCCAGATGATATAAAGTCTGCTGCTAGAACAGGGGGTTGGACTAGATGGCCTCCAAGGTTCCTTCTAACTCTGCTATTTTATGATTCTGTAAGGATCTTCTGCTGGAGCAGGGGGTTGGACTAGAACAGGGGTCTTCAAACTTGACAACTTTAAGACTTGTGGACTTCAACTCCCAGAATTCCTCCTCCAGTCATGTTAGCT
>BHEV01084130.1:0-10484 GCA_004319985.1 Emydocephalus ijimae | reverse complement strand
ATGAGACTTCATCGAAACGTTGCCTAGATACTTTCAATCTTATGCGGGAGAAAACCCGAATAACCAAAGATCCACATACAAATACCCGCGAGAACGTCAGAAAACACACGTGTGTGTGTGTGTGTGTAAATAAATCACTCATTCCATTCCAATTCAATTCTATCATTCATATTCATTAAAATCTTAACATCTTCATTAATAGTTAAAATGTTCCCATCCTTTCCTAATTTAATTCTCTCATTCACTTTATTTCATTTATTTATTAACAAACATTTCACTAGATTACGATAAATATTTTATCCATCATTTTAATCATATTTTCTAAAATTATTTCTATTTGTAATATTACAAAACTATCTTATGTACCTTTGCAGAATCCCTTTTACAATTAAGTTTTCACCCACTGTCTCTAAACAGGCTTATACTTTCAATTCTTATACCTTTTCTCTGTTTCGCTATATTTTGTTTCTGTTCTTTATAACTTCTTTTCCTTTCCTTTTTCCCCTTCTTCTTCTCCCTTCCCTTTTTACCTCCTTGTCTCTCTACTTCTAATTCTCTCTTCTGTAATCCCCTCTTCTGTTGCTTTCTGATATTATACTTATTTTTCAAACTATTCTTTTTTTTCGGTTGTTTTTTCAAATCTTAAACTTTTCATTCTCTTTCCTCCCTTTCCTTTTTTCCCTCCACATAAAATTACTTGATCATTAAAGATGGCTTCTTCTTTGTCCCAATCTTCTTGTTCTGCAAACGTTTCTTGTTGTTTCTCATAGTTCCAGATCTCCATTTCTAAGAGTTGAAATGCGAAGCCAAAAGAACCCTTCCTTTCTTGTGCATCTTCTTTGTACTTTTTAAGTTCCATTTTCAGCTCTTCTAAAAGTGGTACCATTTTAAACACTTTTAAACAACCACCCAATTGATTTTAGTCATTTAAATGCAATAACCAAAAATCCAAAGATCACCAAATAATCCAAGTAATCCAAAGAACGTTTCTTCTTGCTTCATTTTTCCACTTTCTCTTCCTGGAGTTCTATTATTTTGTTGCCAGGTTTCAGTTCAAATGTATCTTTTAGGAATCTCGTTGAGATTTCACTGTACATTCCTTTTAATTCCAGGCAGTCTCCTCCATTTTTCCAGATCCTGCCATTTTATTCTTTTTCTCTCCTTTCCTGTTTTTAGAAGCTTTTCAGTATCCAGAAATCTTTATTATCCCTTTGACATTTTATTTTCAGCTTAAATGCCTATTGATGTCAAAGTGGATTTTTTTTTTCAATTTCTTGCTTATGTCTCTTAGCTGTCAGTATAAGGAAGGAAAGAAAGAAAAAACCAAGTCCTTTCCCTTCCCTCTCTCCTTCGCTGCTTCCAAATCTTTGGGAACAATGTTATTTTTTTATATTTTAAATTCCAGGGTACCTTACATTGTTGCTTTTGTGGTTTAATCTGGTCATCCAAAACTTTCTCTTCTTATCTTCCTCCTGCACATTCTTTTCCGGTCAAGTTCTTCTTTGAGGTGGCCATTTCTGACCACCACTGCAACTGCCTTCGGGAAAGGGAGTAATGGCCAGCTGAGGAGGAGAGATGCAGCTCTCCTCAACCCTGCTGGCAATAACCCCCTCTTCACCACCTCTATGGGGTGGCTTAGCCCCAAAACCAGCAGGCTTGGGGCACTCCAGCGGCGAGCATGGATCAAAACCATACATGATCTCGGTTTCGGTCTGTCAGCAAAGAGACTCAAACTGGAAGTCAGGGTCAATCTATTTTCTAAAGTGCCTGTAGGCCACACAAGGAATAATGGATGGAAACTGAAGAAGGAGAGATTTAACATGGAAATAGGGAGAAACTTTCTGACAGTGAGAACAATCAATCAATGGAACAGCTTGCCCTTGGAAGTTGTGGGAGCGCCATCACTTGAGACTTTCAAGAAGAGATTGGACTGCCATTTGTCAGAAATGGTGTAGGGTCTCCTGCTTGAGTGAGGGAGGGGTTGGACTAGATGACCTCCAAAGTCCCTTCCAACTCTGATTATATGTTATCTGTAGCCCTTCAAACATTGGAACACTGCTATCATATTCCATACAAAAAATCTCTTCCAAATGTCTGGCTTTTATATTCTGAATATCCAGAACTATCCAATACAGCTTTCAAGCATCTACTGCCACTCATTGTTTTCCCCCAAGTAACTGTACTTAAGTTTATAATAATATTAGTAAAAAGCAACTGAAAGAAAGATAGAAAAGTAGAAAGGAGTAAACAATGCAAGGGATAAAAATTAGAAGAGACATAAAGAACAGAAATAAAAAAGAAAATAAAGAAAACTAAGAATATTGTAACAAAAAAGAAAACATATAAATATATGACTCCTAACATTCATCACAACAAATATAAACAATTTTAGTAACTTCTCACATTTTTTCTGAAATAACAGCACGATTCCTTCTTATCTCTTATCCGAGAACTTGTCATTTTAAGGTTTTGAACAACTCAAAAGTAGTTAATAAGCAATTTCAACGTAAGATTAGAAAAGGGTTAGTATGAGGTCCTTGGTGCTCACTTGCTTGTTCATTTAGTTGTTTTCTTTCCTTTTTGGTAAATTGGTAATCAGCAGATACTTTGAGATAAACAAGATCTACATGCTATTCAAAAAAGACAACCAAAAAGGAAACGAAAAGATCAAAACACCACTTCACCAGCAATCTACTCCCAGATGAACAAGAATTAAGAGTAAGATTACCATTAGACCAAGAGCTTGAACAGTAAATAACAGTCCAATCAAGGAACAACAACAACAACAAAAACAGACAGAAGGGTAACAACACAGTGGGACTAGCCAATAGAAATATTTCTGATAGTTGCAAGACTCCTGGTGAGATGTTGCCAGTCCCACCCCTTCATGGCTAAAAAAAAACCCAAAACCTCTAAAATCTCTCAGTACATGTAAACAAACTTATTCATCTATTTATGTCCACAAACTACAATGATGAAATATAATAATAACTGTTTAAGATTCAACCATATTCTTGCAAAAATTCACAAAGCTGTTCAACTATCTCTGGAATTTAAAAAATGTATTAGATAGGAGGGAACATGGAATGTGAGCTGGCAAAGGGAACACGAATTATTTGCTTTCTGAAGCAACCATAAATCACTGCAATAATATTTACCACTTCACAAACTCATGTTGTCACTAGAGTCTTTAAGGAATTTACATTAATTGAGAATAGACTTTTCATTTTAATGGCAACATTATAAATGGTAACTAATTCATTTCTTATGTTGCTGACTTCAGCATAAAAAAAGACCATGGACACACACACACACACACACACACACACGTTTAAAATTATGGCAGAATTCCCATCCACAGGCTGCTACCCGAAGAATCCACATATTCTTTTGTTGTCTAGAGTTTGTTGTTTCTTTGGCCACCCATCTTCAAATTCACAACTCTGGGCAGCATCTTGAAAACAGCATAAAACGTAAAAGAACAAAGTATATAGACAACTGCAACTGGGGTAAAAATATTTCCCCTGAATCAACTGATACGTTGATCAATGTAACGATAATAGGAAAGAGAAAAGCCAGCTCAGCGAAATAACAGCTTTCAGCTTAGCTGGTTTATCTGCATGATCATTCATACAGTAAGAAGCTCTCTGCTCTTTATAAATCAGGATGAAAAGTGCATATACTGTAAAGAACACACAATGTTTTGGCAGCTCTCCTTTTTAATTCATTCGATTCCTGATACTGGGTAGTGGCCTTTTAACAGCTTAAATGGTCTTTGCTATATAAATGGCATGAAACCTTAGGGTGTATGGTGATATAGAGAAAAGAGTTAAATTAAAATAGTGCTTTCATGGACTTTCTTCACTTTTGAAATGAAGGCCTTTCTAGCAATATGCTAACCAGTGGTGTGATTCAACAGGTATAACAACCAGTTGGGTGACTCTACATTTTAAAAAGCCCAATTTAAAGTCTAATACCTACCTTCTACTACAGCACAAAGTGACTGAAACAGCTGAGGCGCGGCAAACTGTTCTGCTACGCAAATCAGCTGTACTACGAAACCAGGAAATAAAGCATGGGAAAAGGTAGGGGTGGGTGGGGCCAAATGCTCACCAGAACTACCAGTTGCCCGAACCAGTCCAAACTGGTAGAATCCCACCACAGATGTTAACCATATACTGATTGACCTTATTGTCAATCCTGCTCTGACCTCTATGACCTCTCTTCCTAGTCATGTCTGGTCACTTGACTCTCCCTTCTCCCACCAATAATAGCTGACAAAGCCTAATCCATTTTATAACCTACCCTGGCATAGTATTGGAATAAAGAGGCAAAGGAAACACTGAAATCTTGCTAAGAAAACTGAAGGGACTAATCTAAGCAATACTCTTTCCAGTTTTGCCTCACAACCCAAATTTAGTTTTGATTTTGACCACTGCTGAAGTGGAAGGAAAGAGAGAAAAGGAAGACCAGCAGCAAAGTGAGTAGACTCAGTTACAGTGGCCATGGGTGCATCCTTGGAAGACCTGAAAGACCAGATTAGGAACAGATTGTCATTGGTGAAAAAATCTATGTGATTATAATGACTCAACAGCAAGGTGATGGCACATGTTCAGTCAGTCAATCAATCAATCAACCAACTAACCAATCAACCAATCACTTTGGAAGGTTTTTGTTCGTCCCTTTTGCCAAGTTCCCACTTTTTAAATTTGTATCCAATTCATTTATTACTTTCCCTGCTGAAATATTTTTTTTCTTTTTATGACTCTGTGTAATGCCTTGATTTCGAGTAGTCAGGGTGACTGAAGGGAGTTGAGCATTTATTGGTTGGATGACCTTCCTGATGCCTACATGGGAGTTCGATTGGCAGCAGATATTTTCTCTTTGCGCTTTAGGAGAGACACATCTGTTAGGACCTAGGATAGAACTTTCAACCTTTCAAATGGAAGGCAAGCATCTTCTCCACTCAGCCACCATGCTGCTCTGCTTAAAATCTTAAGTATTACATTAATTTAATCATAGCCCTTATCCAGGAAATAAAACAGAGATAAAAAGAGTGGAGGAAGAATGAAAATAAACACTAATAACAATATACAGCAACCCATCTTTATTCCTATTATGGAACTTCTGCTGAAGCCTTGATATTAAACCAACTTTCCACCATTGTAAATTATATAAAAACCTTATCAACAATTAGAAAATTAGCACAGCAACAGATTGCCTAGGGATTGCTGCTACAAAAAAAAAAAAAGATTTTGATGTAATATAAATCATATAAAATTGCAATATAAAAGAACATGCGTTATTGTGTCTACTTCTTTTCTACTATGAGGGCAGAGATACTGGGCCATGGAGAGTTTGCAATACTAATGCTGAAAAAAGGGTGTTGCACTGAGCCCAAACAATAGCACAGTTGTAGTTTGTGTAAGTCAGGGTATAAACATAGTGAGCCATGCCTTATTGTTTTTGATAGCACAAAAAAGCTGGGAAGTCAGTTTAAATGATAATGCTGCTCAGTTTTGAGTAATTGTTGGGAGGTCAAATTTTTTAGCTTAAGACCAGCCAAGGTTGTATAAAATGGTCCGGGAAAGGCCACATGAAAGAAGCTTCTGTTTAAGGGACTTCTTTCTGATGGATTAAAGTGCATCCCTTCACACAGAAGAGCAGTCCAGGACTTACAAAATAAGTCTAAGCCAAGAATTAAATATCAGTAGCTGAGCTTCTGATACTGCTGTGATTGACTCTCATTGCATTGAAAAGTAATAATTTAAAAATGCTGAAAAGAAGAAATGAGCTGCCTCTCATTTCCTACAAAGAGAAACTCCTTTGACTCACAGCCTAAACAAGCCTAACAATTACTAGTAGAAATGTTAAAGGAAGTACGGTAAATCCCATGTTTGTTTTGTTATTTTGTTTGGTCTTAATTTTAACTTTTATCTAGAAGGTGTTATCATCATCCACTCCTTACAATGGAATCCTACTTTATCCTCATAAGAATAAAACTTAGGAAGTATTCACCAAAAGGACTGCTGATGTGGCGCCATATTAATTCCTCCATAATCTTAAATAATTCCTTGCTCTCTTTTATTAATTTTTCCCAGCTATCTTTTCTACTACATTCTCTATATTATACAATCTATTATATCCTTTTTTTTGCAACAATCATTTTTTTTAAAAAAAATATGCCTTTGTTTTTCATCCATGGCCTCTTTCATTTCATCAATCCACCAAGCATTCTTTTTCTTACTTCCACTTGCATAACTATCCACACTGAAATACTGTATAATTGTTTGCACTCTGTTCCAAGAAGATTTCTCATTCACATTTAATTCATTCTGGGAGATTAATCTTATCTTTTTTTAAAACTTTCTTAAGTTTAAAAGTGTTCTATATATATTCTAGTTTTTCTCCTCTTCTTTCCATTTCATCATCTTTGTATCTTTCATCAACTCTCTAAATATTTCATCTGAAGCAATTAAATCAATTGGGGTTTTGATTAATTCTTCTTCCATGTGTATATAGATGAACATGCCACGTACTGAAAACAAACCCTTTTAAGCAATTGCCATTCTAATGCATTCTTGAATGTCTGCCTGGTCTAATCACTTTCATTGTTTTGTTTTATCATGATCCCACCCCCTCTATTCATGACATGATACAATAGTAGCCCCTCCTTGGAGTACTTTCAAACAATTACAGTGAGCCCTAAGTCCTTACAACATGGCATCATTTTACCCATCCCATATCATTGTCTTTTGTGTGACTGTTTTAGCAACTTGGCTGAAGCCACAAATGTAAAAGCCAAGCTGGAGATCTGACACAAAGTCCTTCCCTTCTCTCACAGTGCAGATGTTCAGTGCTCTATCTATTGACCATCTGGTGGGCAGCAAAATCAGAACTCAGGCTCTATCTTCTCCTTAAATAGTGAGGTGTACTATTAGAGCTGATAGACCTGGCCATCTGCCTGGGAGGGATGGTGGAGAGAAGATGCTGGAGCACAATACTTTCCTCCTTGGGTGTTAGAAGGAGACCCCTTTCCTCCTCTTAGTGCAATCTGTGAAATTGGAAATTGTTGTGCACTCCATCTGGGAATGGCTCTCCCCCATCCATTTGGACTGCTCCTTTGGAAACTCCCATTGAGTAATCCTCCTCACCTCTGAAATAATTTGGCTTGGAAGAGTCTATTGCCTGCTGTTTCTTTTAGCAAGTTTATCTGGCAGCCCCATGTTCCATCCTGGTAATATGCACAACTCAGTGTCTGTATTTGATTACGCTATTGCACAAAAGAAGGGGATTTCTAGCTCAAAGAAATTATAATCCAAAATCTAATTGATGAAGAACAATATTAAAACAATAGCAGTATGCTCTGTTTTCAAAACTTTGTTTCATGACTACAAGCTGCACTAATCATCCATCCGCTTTGCTATGCCTTAAGACTCATCTTTATTGTTATTACTGAAAAGTGTATGCTTCTTTTCATAACAGTTATGACAAAAAGTATTTCCAATCTGCTCTATAGGAAACATATTCTAGACAAAGGATATTGTAACAACACACACATAACACAGAATGTGGACATCATTGTCTGTTTCAGTCTGAAGTTTGTAAGAGCTTCCTTCTCTAGTGCCCTCCAAATATCTTAATCCACAAGATCTATCATCCCTGCTCAACATACCATTTTGCTATTTGTAGATGTTGAACACTGTAATCCAACATCTCTGGGGAAGCACCAGTTTGGCCTACAATGTTTTAAATATAAGTAGCACTGGTCTTACAACAAAAACAAGACAAAAATGTTTCCTTCACTCAACCCAAGGGCCTTTGGGGGCTGAAAAAAGAGTAATAAGAAGAGGATATCTACTTATATTGTATAGCTCATGTCAGAATCAATGGTGGGATTAAAAAACTTTTACTACTGATTCTGTGGTTGTGATTTGGTGGGTGTGGCTTGGTGGGCATGGCGTACTTGGTGGGTATGGCAGGGGAAGGATACTGTAAAATCTCCATTCCCACCCCACTCCTGGGGAAAGGTTACTGCAAAATCTCCTTCCCTCCCCAACCCACTAACCTGCTTTCCAGCTCTGTTCCCCTGTGCAGGGCAACCAAAGAAGACCCAGCTGATCACCTGGGACTCGGGAGGCAGAGAATAGATGGGGGCAGGGCCAGTCCAAGGTGGTATTTGCTGGTTCTCTGAACTACTCAAAATTTCTGCTATTGGTTCTCCAGAACTGGTCAGAACCTGCTGAATACCACCTCTGGTCTGAGGTGGTCTGAATACCTATGATTGAGGTGGGACATGAACTATGAGACAAGACACCATGTTGAATCACTGAAAAGTGAAGGGCCAATGACCCTCAGAGTTCAGATTCATTGTATCTTTTCTGGCTTCTCTAACCAGAGATGCCCCACTTGTACTTGAACACTGTATTCTACAAGCCATTTAGCATTAATATACCATTAGTCTAAGCAAATATATATCTTATACTTGTCTCTCAAGGATATTGGTATGTTTAAATAGATTTTTGTTGATACAAATAGAGATGTTGTGAGAACAAGACAATCAAAATTAAATTATGAACAACCAAGTATCTCCTGAAGGTTGTAGGTTTAATACTGACATTGAGGTTAAATGCTCACTGGTCAAATTCCATCTCATTAATAATAAGATTTTAAAATATATTTAGACGATATCATTTTCTGCAGGCAAATTTAAAACCTTTTTTCTTTTCATGGAACATCTACTGAAGGAAGACAACAGCTGCACAATGTGGTGAGGCTGATGATGCTTAGGTGTCATCTGTCTATAACAGATTGAATGTTGCACATTTTGGGGAGAAGGGCCACTGATGACAGCAGTGGGTGGGGTGATGTTTGGGTGATATCACACAAATACGCAGGAACAGATTTTAGGGAAGAATTTGTGAAAAGAGGAAGCTTTTCTCTTTTTATTTTATACCCCCCCCCCGTTGTGAATTAATAAAAGTGCTTGAATAAAGATTGTTGAAACCTTAAAGTAAAGTGCAGGGTTCTGGCCCTGCACTTCTGATTGGCCGATAATAGCGATATCGGATTGGTCCGTTCAGGAGAATCTGATTGGCTATTAATGAGCCTTTCTCATTGGTTAAAAGAGCTAACGTTCCTGTGTTTTCATTGGCTAAATACCCAAGAGCTTGCCTATATAAAGGGGGCTGTTGTGGCCGTATTTAGAACTGTTGCACCATGTTAAATAAAGAGTTGAAGTTCACTGTTCATCAACTCGTCTCCACTTCTTGCGCCGCATACAGAACATAACACTGGCGACGAGGATGGGATGTGGAGACGTTGGAGCTGACTGAACACTACAGAGCGATAACTGAGCACGTGGCTGAAACGCACCAACGGCGTAACCGTGTCCGGCAGCGTCATACCACCCGCTCCATTCGATCCGGCACAAGAAGACTGGGACTCATATATGGATCGCTTCCAGATGTTTCTGGAGACCAACAATTTGAAGGATGCCACTACCGGAAAGAAACGGGCGGTATTCCTAACTCATTGCGGACCGACCGTATTCAAGATGGCCAAGGCGCTAGCGAAACCGGCAGAAGTGAAGTCCATGGACTGGGACATCCTCGAACCCCTGCTAAGGGCCCACTATGCACCGACTGTACCAACACTCGTTAGAAGACATGAATTTTACCAAAGAGATCAGCGGAAGGGCGAAAGTGTTGCTGATTTCATAGCTGATCTCCAGAATCTGGGAGGCCTATGCGGGTTTGCCGACCTCGAAGAAGCCCTGAGAGACAGAATAGTTCTGGGATTAGATGCACCAGGCGTGCAGAGTAAGCTGATGGCGAAAGGCAACATTAGCCTTACAGATGCCATCGCTGACGCTACTGCAGCAGAAGCAACCAGGAAGTCGGCTGCCCGAATGCGCCACACCCACGCCCCACTTCGCCAACTCGCCAGCGAAGTTTCACCTCACTTAGAAGAACAGGCAACGACAGCCCACTACGAGGACCTCAAATCGTCATCGGAAAGCGATGAAGAAGAGGTCAACCGGCTCTGGTCTGAATGAGACCAACGCCAGAGATCGCAGTACCAATGCGCTGGTTGTAGGGCAAACCACCCCCGATCAGACTGCAAATTCCTCAACGCGCTCTGCCATGTGTGGGAAAAGAGGCCACATTGGACGGGTCTGTAGAAGCAAACAAGGACCCAGCCAGCCCCCGAGGGGGGCTAACTATCACCAATCTACAGGAAGCCGTCCTGTAAAGCGAGAGTCCTTGAACCACCAATGAAACAACCACTCCTACAGAAACAAACCCCTAAACCACTCAACGAAGTGAGAAGAGGCGCACCAAACTATTATGATTGGTCACGCCTGATCACTGGACGCCAAGAAGATCCGGGTGAAGGTGGCTATAGAAAACCAGCCTTGTATGATGGAAGTCGATTCAGGATCGTCCCTCTCGATGGTTTCCTGGAAGACCCTCAAGCAACTC
>BHEV01084123.1:0-14155 GCA_004319985.1 Emydocephalus ijimae | reverse complement strand
TCTTCTTCTTCTTCTTCTTCTTCCTCCTCCTCCTCCTCCTCCTCCTCCTCCTCCTCCTCCTCCTCCCTCTCCTCCTTTTTGCAAACCCCACTCCATTCCACCACTGATGATAACACCTAGTTGAGTCATGAAACGTTTGCAAGAAAAGCACCAAGCTCAAACAGCACCAAGGATGCCCACTGATGGGATTCAGTTGCCCAAGAGGAAACAAGCGGGGGCTCTGGATTGAGGGATCCTCCCTCCTGCATGTCAGATCTCTGTCCCTCCAGGCTGAGCAAGGATCCCTTGGGAAACACCATGTACCTGCTGCTCCAGGCAGGAAGGAACGCTTCAGCCCCCCCCTCCCAGGCTCCCTCAGAGACCAACATCTGGACAAGTTGACTCCTCCATCTGCCAACTTGTGTCTCAGCATCTGGGCAGCCTCTCTTCCCTGGGCAAAGGTCACCCCACGTGAGAACCTCTGGATTTCGCAGGCTCCCCAACCGTGTCCCTGTGGGCCTTTCCACCATCACTGCCAAATTCCCACGCTTGGTTTAGAGGTGGGCAAGCCCAGCTAGACAGCACTTTGGCATCCCTTGGATACTATGCTGTCTGACTCTTGAAACAGCCTGATCTTCTGTAGGCAAATGGGTTCAAGAGGGGTGTAGGGAGACCAGGTGCTTTAAACCCTGCTACTTTTCCCCCTGACCCGCTTCAGTCTGGCTCTGTGCCCTTCTATCTTTGGAGCTGAGCTGGCTGGAGAAGGAGACGAACTAACCTAACCGTTGCAAGAATTGTCTAGTCTGATGAAAAGAAGGACCAGGGGAGACAGGAGAGCAGCCTTCTGATATTTGAGGAGGGGCTGCAACAATGGAGGAGGGGGTCAAGCTATTTTCCAAGGCACCTGAAGGCCAGACAAGGAACAATGGATGGAAACTGATCAGGGAGAGATTCAACCTGGAAATAAGGAGAAACTTTCTGACAGGGAGAACCATCAACCGATGGAACACAAGTTGCCCTTGGAAGTTGTGGGAGTTTCATCACTGGAGGCTTTCAAGAGGAGACTGGACAGCTATTCATCCAAGATGATATAATAAGGTCTCCTATTTGAGGAAGGGGTTGGACTAGAAGACCTCCAAGGTCCCTTCCAACTCTGGTATTCTGTTAATTAATCTGCAGACAAGGAGCCATGGCTGCATCTGGGGAGGGGCTGCAGGAGCCGTAGAGGAGCCAGAGGGAGGTCCCCACTCCATCCAGACAGCGGCAAATGAGACTTCACTTCAGGGCCTTCATGGGCGGAGGAAGATGATGAACAAACACGCGCATTAAATGCTCGAACCAAGATCTTGTACCACTCTTTGCATTACATGGGCTCCTCTGGGCAATTTCCTCACATGAATAATGAATGTGGTGTAATTAGTGCACCTCCCCTCCCCCACCTCCCACTGTGGGGGGATCTATGCCTGCTTGAAGAGAGGGGGGCAGGGGGTGGGTGAGGAGACAAGCACTGCCTGCAATTCTGTGGCTACCCAGTCTGGAGGGGGCCCACTCCCCACGCCTGGCTCACCAGCCTCTGGAAGGATTGGATTTGGTTGGCCGTAGCGCTGGGGACAGACCAGAGAAAAGGGGTGCTTTGCCCGAGGGCACCCCTGTATTTTATCAATCAATCAATTTTTTATTGACCAGGTGTGATTGGACACACAAGGAATTTGTCTTGGTGCAAATGCTCTCAGTGTAAATAAAAGAAAAGATACATTTTGTCAAGAGTCAAGAAGCATCAGGAACAACACTTAATAGTCGTAGGATACAATAAGCCATCAAATCATACCAGGAAACAGTCAATATAGATTGTACAAGATGACATCTCTAGAGATGCCAGAATCCTAGGGGTGGAAGGGGCCCTTGGAGGTCAGCTATCCTCAGCCTGGGAACTTGAAGATGGGTGGACTATAACAGCCCCATCCATTGCTGGGCAGGCTGTTCTCATGGCTAGAAACCAAGAGATGGTGAGTTCTAGTTCAGTCTTAAGCATGAAAGCTGGATGGGTGACTTTGCACCAATCACCAGGAGACGGTGAGTTCTAGTCCCACTATAGACACGAACTCTGGCTAGGTGACTTTGGACCAATCACCACGAGACGGTGAGTTCTAGTTCAGTGTTAAGCATGAAAGCCAGCTGGGTGACTCTGGGCCACCCCTCCCTCTCAACCCAACCCAGCCCACTTCACAGAGTTGTAGTGGTGGTGGTAAAAATAGGAGGTGGACGCTCTAGTATGTGCGGTTGGCACTTTGTGTTACTTATGAAGTAATAAAGCCAGGACATAAATAGAAATAACGGAGCTTTCCATCCACACAACAACATTAAGGCTCTTGCACAACCCACAGGCCTACTCTGAAAAAAACGGCCCTTCCCTGCCGAGCAGATTCGAGACATGCACACAAAAGTCAGGCCTAATGGTTTTCTTTCTCAGGCTTTCTAAAAAGTCTTTTCACGTTAAATAAATGTTGGGAAGTGGTTATAGTAGCGTTGGTAACAAGCTGCAGTGCCAATGAACGCGATGAGGCATCATCCACAAAAGACCCCACACCTGCCCTGAAGTCTGGCATAAGCCCGTGCCATTTGCATCACAATATCCACACTTGTCCGCTCCAGTTGTCCACAGTCATGGCTTAAAGTGTCATCAAGTTGGTGTTGGCCAACTAGATCAGGGGTCCCCAAACTTGGCAACTTTAAGACTTGTGAACTTTTGGGAGTCCACAAGTCTTAAAGTTGCCAAGTTTGGAGACCTCTGAACTGGATCGATTTTTCTCCAAGTGGATCTACTCAACCTGATCCTTCAGATATTCCAACACTGCCCCCATCAAGTCATGGCTGACACTTAGCAACAATACAGACATATATATATGTATATATTTTCCCAGGATGATTTGTCTCCAACCGGATTCTTTAGATCCTTCCCATAGTGGACTCATCGCCCCTATAACTGAGCCCACCGTTTGCTGGCCCTCCTTTTCCCCTGTTTCCTTCCACCTTTCCCAGCATTGTCAACTTCTCCAGAGAGCCAGGGCTTCACGTTGATTGATGGACTGTGTGCCTTCAAGTCATGGTTGACTGAACATAAATTTTTTCCAGGATGACCAATCCCCAAATTGGTCCTTCAGGTCTTCCAGTAGTTGATCTATCAGCACTACAATTGAGACAATTGGAAGAGACCTTGGAGGTCTAATCTGACCCCCTTGCCCAAGACCCATCCCCCATCTGCTGGCCCTCCTCCTCTTCCCTTTCCTTCTACCTTTTTCCAACAATGTCAGAGAGCTGAGTCTTCGTGTTGATTGATGGACTGTCAATAAATTGTTGGCTCTTAGCAACAACATAGTTTTTTTTCCCCCAGGATGATCTGCTGCCAAATGGGTCTTTCAAGTCTTCCAATAGTTGGGCCATCAGCACTACAACTGAGTCACAGAATCCTAGGGCTGAAAGGGACCTTGGAGGTCTTCTAGACCAGCCCCCTGCCCAAGACCCATCCAACGTTGGTTAGTCCACTTCCTCTTTTCTTTCTTTCCCAGCATTACTGATTTCTGAGCTTGGTTGTTTTCTTGCAAATATTTCATTACCCAAACTAGCTAAGAACATCAGTGCTAGTCAACTAGTACTAGATTCATCCAGATGATGACCACTGATGAGGTCACCTAGTTGGGTAATGAAATGCCTGCAAGAAAACAGCCAAATTAAGAGAGCATCAGGGCCCCCTCATTTCAACCCTGGACTACAAATAATCTTCTTTATTGGTACCACTGTCCTCTCCAGAATGCCAGATCTTCATGCTGATTGACTGATCAGGTGCCACCAAGTCATTGTTGACTCTTAACAACAACATAGATCCCCCCCCCCCGATAATCTGTTCCCAACTATTCCTTCAGGTCTTCCAAAAGCAGACCTACAACTCAAGTCCATCCACCCCTCTGCTGAGCCTCCTTTTCTTCTATTTCCTCCAACCTTTCCCAACATCAGAGCTTTTGCTTAATGAGTTTCTAGATGGATAATTTGAGCCTGGCCATTTTTGCTTCAAGGAAATATTCCACCTTGATCTGTTTGATGTTCCTTTTTTTTAAAAAAAAAAAAGTTTTTTTTAAATCATGGATTCTCAAGATTCTGTTCTCCCACACCCAAGATCAGAGGTGCCAATATTCTTCCTATCCTGTTTCTTCAAAATCCAATTTCTGCTTCCGTAAAATGCCACAGGGAATGACAGTTGCTTGCATGATTCTGATCTTTGTAGATTTAGACACATCTTGACATCCGAATCTTTTTTCCTTCAATGGCTGCTCTAACGAGTGCTTGTCTGCAGTGTATTTCTTGACTGTTGGTTCTTTACTGTTGATTCTCTCTCTCTCTCTCTCTTTCTGTCTCTCTTTCTCTCATTCTCTCTCTTCCTCTCTGTGAGAGAGCATACATGCATGGACATGCCTTTAAGTCAATGTTTACTCCAGGCAACTCCCTAGAATTAAAATATTGTTGCAGGATGTAAGCTGTTCCAAGTAAAATTGACCAGTGGAATTACTTAACAACTGATTCTCTGGCTGGATAGGCGTGACTGGTTGGTCATGTGACTGGGTGGGTGATGTCACTCATCACACCCAGCCCCACCTCCTGGCCCTCATCTCAAAGGCAGAGGTAGGATTCAGCCAGTTGCCCCACCTGTTTTTCAGCCTGTTTTTGGCCATTTCTTTGGCTGTTTTCAGGCTGTTTTCCAGGCTGTTGTCTGACCATTTTTGGCCCCAAAACAGGCAGAAAACAGGCTTGAAATGGCCCAGAAAATGGCCTAAAAACAGCCCCAAATGGGTCAAAAAACAGCTCCAAAAATGACCCAGAAAACAGGCCCAAAAAAGAGTGGGGGCAGAGCCAGCCAGGAGTGGATTTGCCAGTTCACCAAACTTTACAGAATCTTAACAACCGGTTCATGAAAACCGGTGCAAACCGGCAGCAGCTCCCCTCTGAAAGTGACCCCTGGGGATCTGTCAATACTGACAGTGTTCAAGTGGTGCTCCAGATGTTTTGGAACTGCACCTATGACTAATCCTCCATGTTTGGTGATAGGTTGGTGTAGCGTGGTAGAAGGATTCGCAGGTAAACATGTACCTGACAGGGACCGCGACGTGAACGCTCCTTCTATGAATCGCCTTAGAACTGGAGTTGGGAGATGCAAAGCCCTGATGCAGAAATGGGGATACAACCATGATGGATCCATAGAATGCGACTGCGGGGAGGCTCCCCAGACAATGGAACACCTATTAAACTGCACCCTGCTACCACAACCCTGTACATCACATGATCTCCACGATTACACCCCATGTGCCAGAGCCTGTGTTCTACAGTGGCTGGGAAAAGTGTAGTGACACGAGAGAAGAAAAAAAAAGAATGACTAATCCTCCTCTTTGCTTTGCTTTCTCCAGGTACTGCCACGTCTGCTGTCCAGACTTTTTGATCTTTCGTATCAACAGGCGTTAAAAGTTTTTATTTTTATTTTTTATTTATTTATTTTTGTCAATTGCTTACAAGGTAATAGGTATAAGTAAAAACATAGTTATGAATATATGAATACATTTTAGAAAAATAAAAATAAAAAATATATATAAAAGAAACAATAGGACAGGGACGGTAGGCACGTTGGTGCGCTTATGCACGCCGCCTACAGACCTCCCTTAGGAAAGGGGTGAGGTCAATAGTAGACAGTCTAAGGTGAAAGTTTTTGGGGTTTGGAGAAGTCTGGGGTGTTGTGTGGCAAGTGCCTGTCTGTTTGAATTCTTAAGTCCCAGAGCAATTTAACTTCTTCATTTTCTATGACTTTCTCTATTTTATGGCTCCATCAAATTCTTGCTTGCAGTCAAATGATATTTCTTGCAGACAGATCTTCCAATGCGCCATTGTTGCTACATTGTTGTGCTGCTGCTTGTAGTCAGCCTGGGTGATCTTCTCGTAGCAGGTAACCAGGTGGTTCCCCGGTTTTTCAGCCTTTTCTTCTTCCTTTTTTTTTTTTTTTGGCAGAGGGACGTTTTGCTGTCTGTTGCTGTCTTCTCCATTCTGGCTTTGTATGCATTGTTTTAAAAAGTTGGTCTTTTTCAACCAGAATTAGCCAGTCCGTCTCTTTCTTAAACTTAGTTATTCCATGATCTTGTGATGACCTGCTTGGCCTGCTATTATTTTTAATGTACTGGTCGTGTCTTCCCGTGCTTTCTTCCTTTTCTTAATTCAATCTTTCTTGTAAGTCAGTTTGGTCCCTCAAGTAGTCAGTAAGCCTTCCTGGGATACTAGCTTTAGTTCATCTTCTTTACTGTGCTTCAGATATTCATCCCTTTATATTTCTTCCACTGTTTGATGTCGTCATAACAGTCCGTATCTACCTATTTTCTCTGGTCAGTAGAGTCCATCCATACCACTGCGAGGATGAAGGCATTATTCATTGTCCTCACTTTCTTGGTCCTTCCATCCAGGGTCTGCTTCAGTCCAGTCTATCATTCCAGCTGTGTATATCATTAAAGTTACTCAGGTGTTTATTGTCTTGAAGACATTTCCTCCACTGAATTTGAACTTTAAAACACAATAACAAAACAACAAAGTAACAGAGTTGGAAGGATTAACAGATCAATTCTGCTAATCTGTTAATCCTTCCAACTCTGTTGTTCTGTTAGGGACCTTGTAGGTCATCTAGTCCAACCCCCCTCCTCCCAAGCAGGAAACCCTACATGGTTTCTTACAGGTGGCAGTCCAGTCTCTTCTTCAAAGCCTCCAGTGATGAAGCTTCCACAACTTCCGAAAGTAACTTCTGTTCTACTGGTTGATTGTTCTCATTGTCAGAAAATTCCTTCTTATTTCTAGGAATTGAATCTCTCCTTATTCTGTTTCCATCCATTATTCCTTGTCTGGCCTTCGGGTGTCTTGGAAAATAGCTTGACCCCTTCCTCCTCCTCTCTGGGGCAGCCCCTCAAATATTGGAAGGCTGCTCTCCTGTCCCCACTGGTCCTTCTCTTCCCTAGACTAGCCAGGCCCAGTTCCTGCAACCGTTCTTCATGTGTTTGAGCCTCCAGTCCCCTCATCATCCTGGTTGCTCTTCTCTGCACTTTTTCTAGACCTTATTCGCACTCTTGATGTTTACATGTCTAACTTTTTTCTTCACTTCAATGTGCTTGATATTATTACCCCAGATAGACCCATAGCTATCTTATTCCCTCCCCTCTGAAATTTTGAGGAGTGGGAGACTTAGACTTAAAATAAACTTTATAGTCACTTTGAATGTACAACTAATTGGCATACATTAAAATGAAATTTCCTTGCATGCAGCTCTCAAAGCGTCACCACCCCATATACGCTACATTAAAAAGGTAAAGGTTCCCCTCCTTGCACCTATGTGCTACTCATTTCTGCCTCTAGAGGGCAGTCCTCATCTCCGTTTCAAAGCCAAAGCCAGCCCTGTCCAAAGACGTCTCCGTGGTCATGTGGCCAGCATGACTGAACACTGAAGGCCCACGGAACGCTGTTCCCTTCCCACCAAAGTGGCCCCTATTTTTCTACTTGCATTTTTTGTACATGCTTTCGAACTGCTAGGTTGGCAGAAGCTGCTGGGACAAGGAATGGGAGCTCACTCTGTTACTTGGCGGTAGGAATTCGAACCGCCGAACTGCCGATCCTTGTGATCAACAAGCTCAGTGTCTTAGCCACTGAGCCATCGTGTGCTGTACATTACATAAAACATCACTAAATAAATAAATCCATATAAAATTATGCGTATCCTCCAGAGGTGGGTATTCAGCAGGTTCTGACCAGTTCTGGAGAACCGGTAGCGGAAATTTTGAGTAGTTCAGAGGACCGGTAAATCCCACCTCTGACTGGCCCCGCCCCATCTATTCCCTGCCTCCCGAGTCCCAGCTGATTGGCTGGGTCTTCGTTGGTTGCCCCGCCCAGGAGAACGGAGCTGGAAAGCAGGTTAGTGGGGTAGGGTGGGGAAGGGGGATTTTGCAGGATCCTTCCCCTGCCATGCCCACCTAGCCATGCTCACAGAACCGGTAGTAAAAAATGTTTGAATCCCACCACTGGTATACCCCCCTATAGGATATGACACGGAGAATAACACAGTCTAGTAAAGTCTAGTATAGATGGTGAGAAAAACAAAGAAAATGAGGAGTGAAGACTGGCATATTTACACCGGAATTATTAGTCCTGATCAACAAGCTGCAAGGTTGTCTCTAGGACGCCAGCTCGATTCATGTGTGTGTGTGTGTGTGTGTAGATGAATATTGCAAGCTTTCCAAAGAGCTGCCAGCTCAGCTTCTCTGTTGCTTTTCAAGTTTCCCACACAACCTGTGTTATCTTTCAGTTTGGAAATGTTTTGGTTTCCTGATTCATTAAAAAAAAAAGTACTTTGCCGCCAACCAGTATTGTTCTTTTCATGTTGCCTCTTCAGAACTTGTAGGACATATTTTCCTTTTGAACTCTTTCACTTTGTTAAATCCTGGAGCTTTTTTTATGTTATTTTTTAAGCCTCTTGTCTGCCTTTGTTTTCCTCTCCATCAAGAGATCCTCTCTCGGACCCTTCACAACCTCCACCAAAGCCGAAATAAGCACACGTATCCCTCCCTAAATCACTCTTGAAACTCTCTGATATTTTAATCCCTGCCATTTTCTCACAACTCTCTAAAAACAAGTTCTGCGCCACCAAAAACTTTCTTTTCAAGTGCCACCGCTAAGGTGAAAAAATCTACTTTTTGCCTAATTAGTTTTGAAAAACAGAGCTCCAAACAACGTTCCTGACAAGAATATGGAAACAGTTAAGACCCACACTAGTCACAGAGCCCAGCTGTGCTTGTTAAGACACAATTTCATGCACACTTGTACTGACACAAGTGATGTTTTTTAGCGCCAAATAGCAGGAAACAACATTTTGAAAATGCCACATTCCCAAAGTGTGACAACAATTGCCAGCAATTTGTGTAAAAACTGGAGGATGGGTCTAGCTTAAATTTACACAGTGTTAAAAAAATATCCCTGCTGACTTCAAATGTGAACTTAAAACCACTTTTGTACCCCATTGTTTTGAAGGGGTGACCTGCAAGATAAAGCGATGCGAGATGCATAAAAGTTCTGGGATCTGGTCAGATCAAAGGGTCATGCGGTCATGGGGAAAAGCTGCAATGGTCGTAATTGTGAGGATGGGTGGTAGGTGACTTTTCTCAGTGCCGTTGTAATTTTGAACAATTGCTAAACAAGTGGTTGTAACTCGACAACTGTGATGACCCAAAGGGGCGTGGCACAAAGGCAACACAGTCACATAAGAAAGAAAAGTTCCTTTAATACCCGGTGTCCAGGTTACTTTCAGCTGGAGAAAAAAACTCCCAAGAACAGTCTTTTAAGTGGAGGAAATTCAGTCCAAAATCAAAGTAGATAAAAACTAACTAAAAATCCACACCAACCACGCTTCAGCAATTAACTGGACAGGGCAAGATAAGGAGTTGCAGACTTCAAAGGCCAACAAAACACACCAAGTTGAGAAGTTGCCAGGAACCCAGATAAGCCTCGACAATCAAAGATAACTCATGATTTGCTTCCAACAAGTTGCTGTGTGCAAACTCTCTTTTTATACACTGTTCTCCCAACTGCAGCTAATGAAGGGAATCAGGACCCTTTCCTCCCCCATAAACCACACAACCCACGTTGCTCCCTTCTCCGTTCCTCCCTGCATGCCCTAGGATGAAGAGGGGGTGGGCCTGGGTCTTCGTCCGAACTCCCTCTCCCTTGCTCTATCTCTCCCCTGCTCTGCCCAACCAGACTGTGCCCTTCCCCAGTTTCTTCCACAGCCAACGGAGCCCCACTCCCGCTCCCTGTCAGCTGCTCGGACTCCTCCTCGGAATCAGATTCCAACAGGGGCATGACAACAACTGTCTAACACATTTGCCCCCCAAAGCAGCTGAGGTTGAAAAAGCAGGAAATAAAAGACAGCCAAGAGCCCAGGTGGGTGGCTGGGCCAAACAGATGACCAGAAAGTCGGCGCAGTGAACCGGTTTGGTGTCTGCTGGTCTTCAGAGCTACCGGTTCTATAGAACCAGGCCAAACCGGGAGCATATCCCACCATTGGTCTCTGCATCTTTTTGACATCATGGTGACCAAAACTGGATGCGGTATCCCAAGTGTGGCCTGACCAAGGCGTTATAAAGTGGTGTTAACACTTCACCTGATCTTGATTCTGTCCCTCTGCTAAGGCCACTTAGAACTGTGTTGGTCTTTTTTGACAGCTGCAGCACAGAGCTGGCTCACATCTAAGTGACTGTCCACTAGGACTTCCAAGGTCCCTCTTGAGATCCCTATTGAGCCAGAATGGTTAGGCCCTCTCGCTCTCCACTGGACACAGCTGCCCTCTTCCCTGTGGGCTGTCAAGTGCCATGCCGGAAAGCACATGCAAAAGAAGCCTCATTTGAAAAATCAGAGCACACCCAGGTCCGTGTGAAAATGAACTCCTGCCCCCTTTGAAGGGCTGGGCTGAGCCCAAAGCCCCCTTGGATGGGAACACGCCAGCCGTTCGGCTACAAATTCAATAGCCGGCGCAACCAGGGATCGGCTGGGGTCACCAAGGGAAGGAGGTTTGAAAGCCTTGCCTAGCCCACCTTCCCTCTGCCTCCAACAATATGGCTTTCCTAGCTTTGAGCATCAAGGTCATCAACTCTGACCTCTGGCAAGGAACTCAGCCCCCCCTGCCAGACGCCCCCCTTCCCATCCATCAATGGCATGCCTTCCCATTATGGCCAGATTAGAGAACACGGACCGACTCCGTTGAGCTACTTTTTCCCAGACCAGGCGCTCGTTGGGAAGGCGCCTCGGAGCTCCTGTCCCTTTCGCCAGGACACTCGGGTCTGGGGGGAATGTGGGGCTGTCCCCCCTCCCAGGCCAGGCCCCGAAGGGCCTGCTCAGATTGCAGCAGGAGCAGTTTTCTACGGAATACAGAATAACAGAGTTGGAAGGGTCCTTGGAGGTCTTCTAGTCTAGCCCCCTGCTCCAGCAGGGGACCCTACTACTTTATTTCTGACAGATGGCAGTCCTGCCTCTTCCTGGAAGCCTCCACGGATGAAACATTTCACCAGGGAAGAAGGAACAAGAGAGAGATTCAGAGGGCATAGCCATCTTTTAATCTTGCCCCAAAGCTGCTACAAGAAGCTAAGAATTTATCCTTGTGGCACCATACCCACACAACCCTCCTCTCAGCTGTGCCCCTGGGTTGGCTTTCTTTCTTTCTTTCTTTCTTTCTTTCTTTCTTTCTTTCTTTCTTTCTTTCTTTCTTTCTGCACAGCGAATTCAGCTCTGGAGATCACGAGGTGCCTGCTGAGTGCCAACTAGTCAGCGCCTTACCCGCTGCGCTGAACGCCCAAGCCACCTCGGGGCTCCTCGGTTTTTTTTACTGGGGAAGCAAACCTCTTCCAATGTTGTCCTCTGCACCCTTGGGAGCAGTGCGATGCGCTTTTATGACACGCTGCTCTTGTGGAGGAGGGCAGTCCTTGATGCTCTCTGGGCTGGGCTGCTTTCGTTGGGTTCATGACGCAACTCTGTCATATCATCAGTGCCGGAAGGGAGCCGGGTTTGTTTCTGGATTATGTACGAGGGGCTTGCCTTGAGGATGTTTGGCTATAAACAGAGAGCAAAGCCCACTCCCTTCTAGCCCTGATCATGTTACCTAGTTGGGTCATGAAATATTTGCCAGAAAACAAGCATGCTCAGAGAGCACCAAGGACCCCACAATTCTCCTCCTCTTCCTCGCTTCTTCCTCCTCCTGCTTCCTTTTCCTCTTCCTTTAACTCCTCCTTTTCTTCCTCCTTCCCTCCTCCCTCCTCCTCCTTCTGCCTCCTCCTCCTTTTCCTCCCCCTCCTCCTTTTCCTCCTCCTCCTTCTAGAAGGCCACTCCCTTCTAGCCCTGATGATGTTACCTAGTTGGGTCATGAAATATCTGCCAGAAACAAGCAAGCTCAGAGAGCACCGAGGACCCCACAGTTCAGCCCGAAGCTGCAAATATTCTCCTTTGATCTCTCCCTCCCTCCCTTCCTCTCTCTCAGTACTAGACCAATAACTTATCAGTCAACCCTGCTCCAACTGACCCTGAGCTACAAGTCTTCCTTCCTCTCGATGCCCGTCTTCTGTGAGTCAGCCCCTTTTCCCCATTGCCTCCTGTGCCCCTGTCCCTCCGAAAGCCCTTCCAAAGTCCTGGGCAGAGGGGCAGGCAACCGGGGGGGGGCTGCCCCGGGAAAGCCCCCTGGAGCCCATTGCATCTCTCCCCCCTCCCCAGCCTTTCTCCCCCACTGGCAAGCTCAACATATGAGATTTTCCCCCAGATTAAACCGAGATTCTTTGTAAAATTATCCTTCATGAGCTGACTTACCGAATAATAATAATAATAATAATGTAAAAAAACAAACCAGAGGCCGGGAAAGCATTCGGAGGCCCTCCAAGGGGGTTTTGTGGGGCAGAAATGCAAAGGGAAGCAGAGGCTGTCTCAGGAAATCTGCCTTGGGGGGGGGGGGAAGAGCGGGGTGAGAAAGCACTCTGCTTTTGAAGCTGATGGCAGGGTCTCTTTTGCAGAAATTTCCTAACAGACCCGAATGGCTGGTCCACCCGTGAAACAGAAGTTGCCTCCAGAAGCTGTGGGTGCCTCCATCCCCGGAGGCTTTTAAGAAGAGACAGGACAGCCATTTCTCTGGAATGGTAGAAGGTCTCCTGTCTGAGCAGGGGACTGGACTAGAAGACCTCCAAGGTCCCTTCCAGCTGTGTCATTCTGTTAATTAATCTGTGGAACAGCTTCCCTCCAGAAGTTCTGGGTGCTCCATCCCTGGAGGCTTTTAAGAAGAGACAGGACAGCCACTTGCCTGAGATGGAATAAGGAGTCCTGCTCAGGGTTGGGCTAGAAGACCTCCAAGGACCCTCCCAGCTCAGTGACTCTGTTCATTAGTCAGTAGGACAGTTTGCTTTCAGAAGTTGTGGGGGCTCCATCCCTGGAGGATTTCAAGGACTGTCCAGAAGGCTACGGGTAGTCCTTGACTTATAGCTACAACCGAGCCCCAAGCAAAAAGCGAGAAACGCCTCCCGTGAGTTTTGGCCCCTTTTACAACTTTCCACGTTTGTTATCAGTGAATCACTGCAATTGTTGAGTGAGTCACACAGTTGTTAAGTGGATCTGGCTTCCCCACTGGCCTTTGCTTGTCGGACGGTCGCAAAATGGCGATCCCATGATCCCTGAGACACAGTGAACGTCGTAACCATGAACCAGTTGCCAAGCATCTGCACGTCGATCATGCAACCCTGGGAATGCTGCAATGGTCATAAGTGTGAGAAATGGCCATAAGTCACTTTTTTCAGTGCCTTTGTAACTCCAAACGGTCCCTAAATGAACGTAAGTTGAGGGCTGTGAGGGCTGTGAAAATATCTACAGTCCCCTCACATCCTGGACATAAACTGTTTCAACTCCTTCCCTCAAAATGACGCTATAGAGCATCGCACACCAGAACAACTAGACACAAGGAGAGTTTTTCCCCGAAAGCCATCACTCTACTAAAGAAATAATTCCCTCAACACTGTCCAACTATTTAGTAAGACTGCATTACTATCATTCTTCTCATCCTTCTTATTCCCTATCTCTTCCAATTTATGATTATAATCGTGTCGCTTGTATCTTTACGATATAAATATATTGTTTTATTTGTTTCCTAGTACGATTTGATTGCTTATTAGTAACCTTTGACTATCATTAAGTGTTGTATCTTTTGATTCTTGATGAGTGTATTTTATTTCTTCTTTATGAACACTGAGAACCTATGCACCAAAGACAATCACACTTGCCCAATAAAGAATTCTATTCTATTCTGGNGTGAAAGTTACTTCGAACGGGACAAAGACGGGAGAAAGTGACCTGGAACTTGAAAGACTGTTAAGTATATTCCCTTGTGAGAGTTATAAGCTGCGAATACTCTGAAAGGGAAAGTTTTTTTTTTTTTTTGTTCTACTCTCCTTCTTAAAGTGACAGCGGAAAAAAGAAAGAAAGAAAGAAAAAGTCTTTTGGCTGTGTGAGTGAAGGGAGAGTGAAAAAAATAAGCAAAATTTGAAAATCAGGAGAAGATTGCCTAGAACTGCAAAGAGTTTAAAAACCCTCA
>BHEV01084118.1:0-30865 GCA_004319985.1 Emydocephalus ijimae | reverse complement strand
GCTGGGTCGAATGGAGCGGGTGGTATGACGCCGCCGGACATGGTTCCACCGTTGTGCATTTCAGCCACGTGCTCGGTTATCTTCTTCGTTGTTCAGTCAGCTCTGACATCTCCGTNGAACTTCAAACTCTTTATTTACATGGTGTGACAGATCAGCTCAATGGCTGCTACAGCCTTCCTTATATAGGCAACTTATTAGATATTCAACCAATGAAAACCAGGGAGCGCTAGCTCCATTAACCAATAAGAAAGGCTCGTTAATGGCCAATCAGATTCTCCCAAACGGACCAATCTGATATCGCCATTTAACGGCCAATCAGAAGTGCAGGGCCAGAACCCTACACTTGACTTCAAGCTCTTGATAACTTTATTAACACAATTATTCATTCACAACACGTGCCATAGAACATAAGTATGAAGCAACCCCTGAGGCACCTGCCTGGATGGCTGAACCGGACATCCAGTTATGAGGCTGCTGCCTATCCCCCCTAGAGGTTTTGTGTATATTTACGTGGATATCGTGTGGTTTTTTCAAAATAACCATCAGAGCTATTAGTATTTCCTATATTATTATTATTAACATGCTCTCTGATGCTAAGGAGTTCTACTCCCCCTCCCCACCTGAAAAGAAATCTGTTCCAAATGCAAAACACAAGCAGAGGAGAGGAGTTTCCATTTCAGTTTTAGTTTCACAGTAGCACCAAGCAGCTTTAGTACAGAACAGTTGAGCTAAGCCACGCCCAGGCTCCTTGCTGTCTCTTTGCTCACAGAGCAAATACTGCTTCAGTTTCCAAACAGACCTCAACTCTCTCTCACACATTGACAGGATGCTAGCCAGATGAATACCGATGGATGCTGGTAGGCAGAGGCACAATTTTTCCCCTGTAATTTCTGGACACCTCAGGCAAGTCTCATCGAAACAGTTGGGAACAGTTCAATTCCAATGATGGAATGTGGACCATCAGTTTGGTCTTTGCCCACATTTTTCTCCAGCAGTTTATCATGACCAGAAATGGGTTTCTAACCTGTGGGGATCCTTGGATAACCTAACAGGGCTTTTCTTCTTTGTCTAGCTGGCGACTTCTGCGGACTGGCCTGTTTCTGCTAGCCCTAGAAAGCTCTCCTTTTACAGGGATCCTTTCTGACAGCTCGTTCCCTTCTTCCTCCCCTCCCCCCAGGGTCAAGAAGAAGGATAAGCCCCTGAACCTCAAGATTTACAACAGTGTGGGGAGCTGCGAGAACATCCCTGCGCAGCGCTCTCCTCTCCTGTCCGAGCGGTCCTTGAGGTCCTTTTTTGTCGGGCATCCTCCCTTTCTTCCTTCCACTCCTCCGGTCCAGACAGATGGCATGTTCTCCACAAGTAAGTTGGACCTGGTGGGTTGTTCTGTGGGAAGGAGAAGGGGGAGGCATACAAGCACACACACAAAGAGAAAGAAGAGAGAGAGAGGGACGGAGGGAGAGGGAGAGAAAGGAAGAGAGAGAGAGAGAGAGAGAGAGAGAGAGAAAAGAAAGAGAAAAGAGAGAGAGAAAAGAAAGAGAGAAAAGAGAGAAACAGACAAAGAGAAAAGAGAGAGAGAGAAAAGAGAGAGACAAAGAGAAAAAAGAGAGAATGAAAGAGAAAGAAAGAGAGAGGGAGGGAGAAAGAAAGAGGGAGGGATAGGGAGAGAAAGAGAGCGAGAGAAAAGAGGGAGAAAAAGAGAAAAAAAAGAAAGAGAGAGAGAGAAAGAAAAAGAGAGAAAGAAAAAGAGAGGGAGGAAGGGAGGGAAGGAGGGATAGGTCTTCCAATCCAGTCTTGACTGCATTTGAAATTATTTTGGCTATACAAGATCCAACGGAGGCCCCTTTTCTAGTGTTCACAAACTCATCAATTGCAATGCTTACATTTGGTTTAAGGAATATTCTCGAAAGGCTCCTTATTTAGATAAAAGATTTATGGGACGAGCCTCCAAAGAGACGTGTGATTACTACTCAACGGTGTGCCCTGCTCTTTTGCACGTTATTCTTCGTTCTTTAGATGCGAGAACTTATTTTAATGGAAGCGGTGGCAGGTTGAAGTTCTTTAGCGCTACTGCTTGAAATTCAGAATGGGAACACCGATCAGCTCTTTCTTCTTCTTTATTGCAACTCTTCTTTTCCTTACTACAACGCTTTATTGTTAGCTCCTGAAGGCAGGGCAAGAAGCAGTGGATGGAAACTAACCAAAGAAAGATTGAATGTAGAAGTAAGGAGAAATTTGCTGACCGTGAGAACAATTAATCAGTGGAACCGCTTGCCTTTAGAAGTTGTAGGTGCTCCATAACAGGAGGTTTTCCAGGAAGAGAGTGGAGAATCATTTGGGATAGGGCAGTGGTGGCTAAACTTTTTGGGCTCCTGTGCCAAAAATTGCACTCATGCTTGCATGCTAGCACTCGCGTGCCAGCACCCAGAAGGCAATGCGCGTGGTCTCCCTGTGCCCTCTGCGCATGCACACACAATCCTCCCCGCCCCTTTACCTGCACTGTGCCTCCCAGCTGATTTTCAGCCCATATGAGGCCTTTTTCTGCCTGCCAGAGGCTTGAGGGGAGCCTCTGCAGCCTTTGCAGGACGAAAAATTGGCCTGTTTTGACACTTCCTGTATTTCCGGAAATACCAAAAGTGACGAAACGGGCCTGCAAAGGCTGCAGAGGCTTCCCTCAAGCCTCTGGCAGGCTGAAAACGGCCTCAAATAGGCTGAACATCAGCCAGGAGGCGCGTGCATGTGCAGTGAGGTAAGTTTGCCTGAAGCTCACATGCCCGCACAAATGGCTGTGCATGCCATCTGTGGCACGCATGCCATAGGTTCGCCATCAGGGATATAGGGTCTCCTACTTGTGCAGGGGGTTGGACTAGAAAACCTCCAAGGTCCCTTCCAACTCTGTAATTCTGACAAGGCCCCTACCTCAACCAATTATCTTCCTCCCTAGGACCAGATCACAGGGTAGCCTTAATCCTCGCCGTTGCCTGCAGAGCCAACGGCGGATGGTGTAGACCCTTCTGCTTGAGGATGGGGTTGGACTAGAGGACCTCCAAGTTCCCTTCCCACTCTGTTATGCTGCTGTTATTCGGTCCTAGTCCTCCCAAGTTAATTAACATGACAGACCAGGGAGATGCTCTGGGGTAGCCTTTTGACAGCCCTGTTTTGCTTTTGCATCGGTGTGTCAGCCCCATGCTTCTCCTTGACAATCTGGCAGTGAGAAAAACAACCGTGCAGCGGAGACCGGCTAACAGGAAAAGACATCCAGATGGAAGGGGTCAAGACACCCTGGCTGTTGTCTGCCCCTCCCGGGACCTAAGGCTTCCCTCCGGGTGGTGCTGCTGACGTCCATTATGATCTGGATTGCCAAGCTTAGTTTTCCTCTAGGTGCCTGGGGTACCGGCATTCATCTTGAATTGAATGGCAGCTGCTGAGAAGCATCTCCCGGGGTCCTTGGGCATCTGTGTTACCTGATGGTGTCTTTTCAGAAGCTGCCAGGCAGTGTGGCCCCCATTTTCTTGCCCTGTTTACAAGGTACTAAATGAAGGAGAATATTTGTAGCTCAGGGTTGAGACAAGGAGCTCTCGATGCTCTCCGAGCTTGGAGGTTTCCTTGCAGATGTTTCATGACCCAATTACGTAACATCATCAGTGTTACAAGGGAGTGGAGTTTGTGAGGATGAGGATGATGAGGAAGAAGAAGAGGAGGAGGAGACGGCTGTGGTGTCCTAGGTGCTCTCTGAGCTTGGTTATTTTCTTATAGATGTTTCATTACCCAACTAGGTAACATCATCAGTGTTAGAAGGGAGTGGAGTTTGTGAGAGGAGGAGGAGATGGCTGCGGTCCTTGATACTCTCTGAGATTGGTTGCTTTCTTGCAGATGTTTCATGACTGAAACTAGGTAACATCCATCAGTCCTAGAAGGAGTGGGGTTTTTAGGGAGGAGAAGGAGGAGGACAATGACAATGACAATGACACCGACGACAACTGTGTGGTCCTGGGTGCTGTCTGACCTTAGTTGTTTTCTGCAGACGTTTCATGCCCCAAACTAGATAACGCTATCAGTGCTAGTTACCTAGTCACTAGCTCAGAGAGCACCAAGGAACCCGATTTACAAGGCCCTTAGAGAGGAGGTAGGCACTGTCTTTGCCTGGGTGAAAGACATTGCATTGATCTTTTGCTTTATACCATTCTGGTGAGACCACGCTTAGGATGTTGTGTCCAGTCCTGATCACCACTGTATGTAAAAAAAAGATGCTGAGAGAGAGAGAGAGAGAATATGAGAGAATGAACAAAAGAGAAGAAGAGAGAGAGAGAGATGGAGATAGAGGGGGGAGAATGAGCAAGGGAGAAAAAGAGCATGAGAAAAAGGGAGAATGACAGAGAGAAAATGAACAAGAGACAGAAGAGAGAGAGAGAAGGGAGTAGAAGAGAAAGAAAGAGAGAGAGAATGAACAAGAGAAAATAATAGAGGGAACAAACAAGTGAAAACAAGACTGAGAAAGAGAATGAGAGAGGGAGAGCGGGAAGAAAGAGAGAGAGTCAGAGAGAGAGAGAGAGACAGACAGACACATACACACACTGAGAGAGACCCCTCTAGGATCTGTTTAGAATCTCCTGTCATATTGAGATGCTCTCACAAGTTGGCTGGCATCTCCTAGGACATTTTTTTGCCTTAATTGGGTATCTGATGAACACCCATATCATGCAGTTTGCTTGGGTCCATGTGTGTGTGTGTGTGTGTGTGTGTGTGTATTTGTCACTAGAAGGCTAAATGTGTAGTGTCTCTCTCCATAATTAGACATTCGAAGATGAAATTTGGAAGAGGTGGGCTGATTTGGGTACCCCAGAGCCATATTTTAAGAGAGGTCTCCTCTCCCTCCACTAACAGTTTCAAAATCTATCCCCCCCCCACATTTGCAGGAATTTCAATACTTTTGCTTTCTTTGTGCATTTAGTAACTTCAGTACTGTTACCAGATGTAAAAATTAATCTTCCATGAGTCTTTTTTTAATCCAGCAGCCATAAGTCCCAATGAAAAAAGTTGTGGTCTCTGCAATACAATATTGTTCTTTAACATGATTTGTATTGTGTGTATTTAGTATTTAATTTTTCTTGGGATTTTTTTTTTTTGACAAGTTCTTTGAATGGTCCCTAAATGAAAGGTTGCAAGTTGAGGATTACCTGTATATCTAATTTTTCTTGGCTTCTTCGCAAGTCTATTGTACCTGGTAAAATATCCTTTCACCCTGCCTCAGTTAGGAGGTTGGTCTAGAAGACCTACACTGCATAAACAGAGGGATAGAATCAAGATCACCTGAAGTGTTAATACCACTTTATAAGGCCTCGGTAATAAGGCCACCCTTGGAATCCTGCATCCAGTTTGATCACCATGACATGAAAATAATGCTGAGCCTCTGGAAAGAGTGCAGAGAAGAGCAACAAAGATGAACAGGGGACTGGAGGCTAAAACATATGAAGAATGGTTGCTGGAACTGGGTATGTCTAGTTTGATGAAAAGAAGGACTGGGGGGACATGACAGGATAGCAGTCTTTCAATATCTGAGGGGCTGCCCCAAAGAAGAGGGAGTCAAGCTATTCTCCAAAGCACCTGAAGGGAAGGGAAGAAACAATGGATGGAAACTAACCAAGGAGAGAAGCAACCTAGAATTAAGGAGACATTTCCCGTCAGTGAGAACAACCAACCAGTGGAACAGAAGTTGCCTCCAGAAGTTCTGGCTGCTCCAACACTGGAAGTTTTTAAGAAGAGATTGAATAATCATTTGTCTTAAGTGGTATAGGGTTTCCTGCCTGGGCAGGGGGTTGAACTAGAAGACCTCCAAGGTCCCTTCCAACTCTGTTCTGTTCTGTTCTGTTCTACCTCATAAAGTCCCATTATAATTCTATGATTCAGTTTTAACTGTTCCTGAATCCCTCTTCATTCATTAGCCCCCCTCCCCAGTCTGAAAAAAAAAAACACCCCACCCGCTGCCTCTTAAACAAGAGGGGGGAAAGATGATTTCACAGTCAGAGAGAGTTGGCGCTTCGAAACGCTCCGTAATCATTGCGAGATGATTCCACGGGGCAGCCCAGGTGTCACCGCCAGCCTGCTTGCCTCTCCGCGGGTTGCCTGCTGGACCCCACTTCCCTGCAGAGGGGGTCACCAGGGGCCATGCAGGCCCTGGGTCTGGTTGTCACAGCCGCCCATCAATGGGAGACAGCCGTGGCGTGCAGACCTCGCCGTGGTATCTCTCTTGTCAAAGAGGAAGAGAGAAGGGGGTGACCCCCAGGCCTTCTCCCCCCACCGCTGCGTCTGTCAACCACAGCTTGTCAGCTCCGAGAGGCAAAACCTGAATCCTTCTCCCTGGAGAGAAGGTTGCAGAGCTGAAATTGGAGCTGGAGGGAAAGGGCTGCGCCAGTTCCCTCCGGAGCTTTGTCCAAAACGACGAGAATCAAGATCACATGAAGTGTTCATACCACTCTAGAATGCCTTGGCAAGGCCACACTAAAAATCCAGTTTTGGTCAGCACGATGTAAAAAAGGACTCTAGAAAGAGTGCAGAGAAGGGCAGCCAAGATGATTAGGGGGCTGGAGGCTAAAACATACGACGAACGGTTGCAGGAACAGGGTATGGCTGGTCTAGGGAAGAGAAGGACCAGGGGGGACAGGATAGCAGTCTTCCAATATCTCAGGGGCTGCCCCAAAGAAGAAGGAGTCAAGCTATTCTCCAAAGCCCCCTGAAGGCAGGACAAGAAGCAACGGATGAAAACTAACCAAGGAGAGAAGCAACCTAGAACTAAGGAGGAATTTCCTGACAGTCAGAACAATTAATCTGTGGAACAACTTGCCTTGAGAAGTTGTAAATGCTCCAGCACTGGGTGTTTTGAAGAAGAGACTGGACAGCCATTTGTCTGAAATGGTATAGCGTTTTCTGCCTAAGCAGGGGGTTGGACTAGAAGACCTCCAAGGTCCCTTCCAACTCTGTTATTCTGTTATAAGGGTGGAAAGAAAGCTTCCTGCCTGATTTATGACTACATATTCACCATGCAACCAGGCGGATGTCCTTTATTACCACGATTCCTCTTTTAACATCAAGGAAATTGCTGCCATTTCATCTTCTTTGGCTTAGAAAAGAAAATATTAAGTTAGCTTGCCAAGCACCCTCTCTGAAACCTATCGGAGCTCCTCCAACAGCCGCATTTCAATCCTCTTCCTCTTTATCTTACACACCACTGCAAACATTGGAGGCATTGTTAATCCCTCTGATGCTTCATCCATCACGCCTGTAATGAAAATGATTACCTGCAAACCACAGAGAGTTTCCCAGGGCTTTGTTTGGAGGTCGCAATTCCTGGTAGACTTTAATAACATATATAAATATATTTGGCAATGAGCATGTTATAGAAATAATTAAGTGCCTCAGCTAGGTCCCCTCCACCCCCCCTTCTGTAAAATAGCGGGATTTAATTGAGTAAAAGTCATTCAAAATAACCTGTGCTAAAGCAGAGGGCTTAATTTAACTTCAGGTAAGCATCTGTAATTGCCTGGGTCCACAAAGAAGGAGAGGTGGAGAGAGAGAGAGAGAATGAGATAGAGAGAAAGAGGGAGGGAGGGAGAGAAAGAGAGGGAGAAAAAGAGGGAAAGAGAGGGAGGGAGAGAAAGGGAAAGAGAGAGAGGGAGGGATGGAGAGAAAGAGGGATGGAGAGAAAGAGGGAGAGAGGGATGGAGAGAAAGAGGGAGAGAGGGATGGAGAGAAAGAGGAAGAGAAGGAAAGAGAAAGAGGGAGGGAGGGTGAGAGAGAGAGAGAGAAGGTGGCTCATTTGTATAAGGTGGTTTAGGAACGAGCAAATGGCTTTTCTGAAAACAAAGTGGTGCCTCTTTGCTCATCCAGACCTGTTCCTGAGCGATATAAATCAGCTGCTTTCCAGGGCTGTTGAGCAGATAACTTTGATTTAATGCCTGATGGTTTGAAATGCTAATTCCTCAAAGGAGGCAGGTGCAAGATTTTGGACCCCAGTCTAGAAATGCCGCCTAAGATGGTTGAGATGGTTGGCAGATCAATTTAATAAAAGAAAGAAAGAAAGAACAAATAAAATAAGCAGAGGTCGGAATAAAGTGCAGGCAGAAGTCCTAAGGGTCGTGCTGGGCACCGTAAGACCCATTTTACGACTTTTCGAGCCACCTCTGTTCAGTGATTTCCTGCGGTTGTTGCATTAGTCACATGGTCGTTAAGTGGATCTGGCTTCCCTGTTGACTTTGCTTGTCAGACGGTCACAAAAGCGGATCACGTGACTCCGGGACCCTGCAGCCATCATAAATACGAGTCCATTGCCAAGCATCTGAATGTAAATCACATGACCATGGGGAATCTGCAACGGCCATATAAGTGAGAAAAAACATTCCTAAGTCCCTTATTTTGGGTGCCGTTGTAACTTTGAACAGTCACTGAGTGAACTGTTGTAGATCGAGGACTACCTGAATATTGGTCGGTAGGTGACAGGCAACATAGACTCCTGGCCAAAAAAGGAGAATGCAATGGAGCCGTATAGAAAAGGACGCAGCTGGTTTGAGGCCGAACAGCAGAGAATGAAAAATTCCCATCTGAAGATGGAGCAAGCATGGCATGAATTTGGAAATGTTCTGCTTATAACTTTCTTTCCAGATTGAATCAGAGAGCTGACCATATTTACTTCCTGTTGTTGTTGTTAGTTGCAAAGTTGTGTCCGATCCATCGTGACCCCCTGGACCACGTTCCTCCAGGCCTTCCTGTCCTGTACCATCTTCTGGAGTACATTGAAGCTCACGCCTACTGCTTCAGTGACTCTATCTAGCCCCTTCGTTCTCTCCTCCTCCTCCTCCTCCTCCTCCTCCTCCTCCTCCTCCTCCTCCTCCTCCTCCTCCTCCTCCTCCTCCTCCTTTTGCCCTTCATCGTTCCCAGCAATAGGCCCTTCGCCAGGGAGTCCTTCCTTCCTTCTCATGAGGTGGCCAACATCTTTGAGTTTCATCTTCAGGATCTGGCCTTCTAAAGAGCAGTCAGGGTTGATCCCCATGGACCACATTCCTCCAGGCCTTCCTGTCCTCTACCATCCCCCAAAGTCCATTGAAGCTCACACCTACTGCTTCAGTGACTCCATCCAGCCACCTCCTTCTCTGCCATCCTCTTCTTCTTTTGCCCTCCATCGTTCCCAGCATTAAGCTCTTCTCTAGAGACTCCTTCCTTCTCATGAGGTGGTCAACGCCTTTGAGTTTCGTCTTCAGGATCTGGCCTTCTAAAGAGCAGTCAAGAGTTAATCTCCTCTAGGACTGACCAGTTGGATCGCCTTGCAGTCCAAGGGACTCGCTGGAATCTTCTCCTCCAGCCCCAGAGTTCAAAGGCCTCCATTCTTGGGCGCTCAGCCTTCCTTATGGTCCAGCTTTCACAGCCATACATTGCAACTGGGAAAACCACACCCTGGACTCTACGCACTTTTGTTGGCAGGGTGATGTCTCTGCTTTTGAGTGTGCTGTCTAGATTGGCCATAGCTCTCCTCCCCAGGAGCAAGTATCTTTCACTTTCTTGGCTGCACTCCCCATCTGCGGTGATCTTGGAGCCCAGGAAAATAAAATCTATCACTTTTTCTTTGTTGCGTAAAACCAACCATGCCTCTAAGTTATGCTTTCTTACGCAGTGAAGGGAGCTTTATTACCACACAGGAAATCGGATGCAAATGTAACCTTCCAAAAATGGCACGTAATTAAAAAAAAAAAACCACCTTCACCTGCCTTTATAGCCAAGCTGGGATACGAAAGCAAACGGCGGCATTCAAAGCCTCTCTATAAAATGCTATAAAATTTGCTTCTCCAGAGCCCTTGGGCTCAAAGATTGACTGATGTATGTTAAAAAAACAAAACCCTTGGGGTCCATGCAGCCGCCTGCCTGCCTGGTTCCTACAGATGGTCAAATTCCAGCAGTCCAGGTATATATACATATATGTATATATATTGCTCATAAATGGCATTTCGGTCTCCAAGAATCCATTTGATGTTTTTTGAACAGTGGGCCCCCAGGGCCCTGGGCTTAAAAAGAGAGAAATATAAAAGAGACTCCTCGTTGCAATGGTCGGCAGCCTTCTTTTAATTTGCTCTTCAAGTATTTACCCTTGCAAGCGAGTCAATTACAAGCCTGTAGAGAAGGCTTCTTTCTGGTCGGTCAGAAGCAGGACCGGTGGAGAAGGGGAGGCATGAAATATCAAGCATCTGGAGAACCAGAGGTGCGCCTGCCATTTTGTGGTGGGAGAATGAAAAGGATAGTAGCGGTCCACAACGCCTCCAAAACCCAGCGGTGTCCAAACTGCAGCACAGCAGGAAGGGAGAGATTTTCAGCTTGGGTTTTGAGAGAAGGAGGCAACCCTTTCACATCCCCCCCCAGCCATTCCTTTGTATATTCCAAGTCCTGCCTAAATATGCATAAATTTGGAGAGTGAACCCCGCTCTCTCCGAGTGGCTCATGAGAAATTAGGTAAGATTTGAGAGGCTTCCAGAGAGCAGCCAAATTTGTAAAACCCAACTGTTTCAGTGCAAGTTCAGTTTAGCTATGATGAAATGTTGTCCAAGCCAAAAGATCTGCTTAATGGTTCTAACTAATTCCTCCTCCTCCTCCTCCTCCTCCTCCTCCTCCTCCTCCTCCTCCTCCTCCTCCTCCTCCTCCTCCTCCTCCTCCTCCTCCTCCTCCTCTTCTTCTTCTTCTTCTTCTAATTCTAATTCTAATTCATCATCATCATCATGAATATTATTGTAAATATTATGATTACTATTTCTCAAAATTATTTGCATGCAGACAAACGCCCTGTTTATTTAGAAATGGATTTTTAAAAATATTTAATAAAAAACTCTTAAAACTGAAAAAAAAAAAAACCACCACCTGGTCTTTTTAGTAGAAACCAGGTAAACTAGTCATGTTCTTTTTTTTTTTTAATATATATATTTTTATTGTTCACAACTCTAAATATACAACAGTGCTGCCGTTTTGGCGTTACATATACCGCACATACAAAGATATTGCTAAACCATTAACTTTCATATTATTGATACAATATTTGCTTTTTGGTTCTATTCATTCTATTTTCCCCCCTTGACCTTCCCTTCTTTTTTGTAGCCACTGATAAAACTTATTCCATGTTTCATAGTAAGCTGATTCCCCCTTATTTTTCAATTCTAAGGTTGACCTATCCTATTCTGCCCAAGCGATTATTTTCTTTATTGTTTCTCTTTCTGGTGGTATGGTTTCATTCTTCCAATATTGCGCGTATATCATTCTCATTGTTGTCAAAACATGTATAATTAAACTATGTTCTTATTGCCATAGCAATAGCACTTAGACTTATATACTGCTTTATAGTGCTTTCCAGCCCTCTCTAAGTGGTTTACAGAGTCAGCCTCTTGCCCCCAACAATCTGGGTCCTCATTTTAACCACCTCAGAAGGACGGAAGGCTGAGTCAACTTTGAGCCTGGTGGGATTTGAACTGACAAATTGCAGGCAGCCAGCAGGCAGCAGAAGTAGCTTGCAGAACTGCACTCTAACCACTGTGCCACAGAGGCTCATAGTTACAACATTGTTGTTTGAGGGTATCTGCTGGCTGATTTTCTTACCTTTGCTGTTCCTTAGACAGGTACTCCTCAACTTATTATCACAACTGAGGCCCAAATGTATGTGGCTAAGCGAGACATTTGTTCAGTGAGTTGTGCCCCATTTTACGACCTTTCTGGCCATAGTTGTTAAGTGAATCACGCAGTGGATACGTTAGCAACACGGTTGTTAAGAGGCTTCCACATTGACTCTGCTGAAAAGAAGGTCACAAATGGGAATCAGTGACCCCAGGACACTGCAATGTCACAAATATGAGTCAGTTGCCAAGTATATGAATTTTGATCACCTCACCATGGGATGCAGCAATGGTCATAAGTGTGGAAATCTGTCACGTGTCACTTTTTCCGATAGATGTTGTAACTTTGAACGATGACAAAGAGAACTGTTGTAAGTTGAGGGCTACCTGTGCAGCCAAAAAGCACCACTCACACAAAAGATAAAACTATCAAGAGATTTAGGATTTAGAGGAGCTCAGCGGCTTGCAAAAATTGCAAAACTATCAGCAGAAGAAGCATATTTGTAGCCCGGGGTTGAATTGTGGAGGATCTCTTGAGCTTAGTTGATTTGTTGCAGACATTTCGTGACCCAACTAGGTAACATCATCAATGCTAGAAGGGGGTAGGGCTTGCTCTCTCTTTCTGACTCCTTCCTAGCCCTGAAGGTGCTCCCTGCTTGGGGAACAATACACCTGCAATGAAACAACCAAGCTCAGAGAACACCAAGGACTCTACATGCAAACGGAGGTGTATGTAAGACCACCTAGAGTTCTGCATCCAGTTTTGGTCACCACACTATAAAAAAGATGTTGAGACCCTGGAAAGAGTGCATAGAAGAGCAACTAGGATAATGAGGACACTGGAAGCTAAAATGTATGAAGAACGGTTACAGGAACTGGGCCTGGATAGTCTAGGGAAGAGAAGGACCAGGGGAGACAGGAGAGCAGTCTTCCAATATTTGAGGAGCTGCCACAGAGAGGAGGAAGGGGTCAAGCTATTCTCCAAAGCACCTGAAGGCCAGACAAGGAATAATGGATGGAAACTGAACAAGGAGAGATTCAACCTGGAAATAAGGAGGAATTTTCTGACAGTGAGAACCATCAACCCATGGAACAAAAGTGGCCTTTGGAAGTTGTGGGTGCTCCATCACTTGAGATTTTCAAGACGAGATTGGACTCCCATCTGTCAGAAATGGTGTAGCATCTCCTGCTTGGTCAGGAGTTTGGACTAGATGACTTACAAGATGCCTTCCAACTCTGTTAATCTAATCTTAAATGTAGGAAATATTGGTCGGTAGGGAAAGCATGTTTAGTAAGGCTGAAACTGTCACTTTCTGTTGGTAAGTGAGATCAGAATTCAGCTGTTGTACTGGGAAAAAGAAAACGAGAATCCTGGAAAAAGACCTGCCTTGTAAACATATTTATTTCCAAAAGAAGTCAGAAAACGTATAGTATCTATCATTGAGGCCTAATTAACCAGATTCTCCCTATGGCCAAAGGGAAAGTGCTTTTTTCCCCTTTTTATTCATTGTATTCTTCTTGTCTTCCTCTTTCCTCTCCAGATACACTCTCAGTACCTCGCTGGTCACCGCAAATTCCTCGACGGGATCTTGGAAACTCAATCAAACACAGGTATAACAAATACATACATATACAGGAGGAACCTGCAGAGCCCTGGTATAGATATTGCATTTTATGATATAATTGATGCAAGGGTAGCTGTTTATATCCTCCTTGTGCTCCCTCAACAGATATCACTCATTCTGCAGCTTTCTATACATCATGCTTACTGGTAGTTATGGATACTTGGGGACAGGAAAATAAAACAATACTCCAATCCCTTAATAACTATCGGGAGAAAATGTATGTGCAAAGAATTACTCCAGGTGATGCAGTCATTCAGGGACACTAGCATGCTCTGTGTCGAAACTGAATTTCACACCACCTAATATTTTGTTGCTTTGGGGGTTTTTACTGGGCAGCCGTAAAAGTTAGCAAAGTTCCCAACTGCCCTCTTTCCTTGGTGGGTATATAGTTGGTTTGACTCACTCAAAATCTCACTTGCATTAAATACTGAAAGCAAATGAGTTGCAATTGATTTGTATTGGCTTGCTATGACAAAAATCAATAAGTAATTCAGACTTGGGTTAGTGGGAGAACTAAGACTGCAGAAATTGTGGAAGATTTATTCGGTAGTCTCATTTGGAGAAGAAGAAGCTTTTCTACTGTAGGCTTAACAGAGGTCAACCTCTCTCTCTTTTTCTCTCTCTCCCTCTCTCTTTCTCATTATTTCTTTCTCTCTTTTTCATTCTCTCTTTATCTTTCATGCTTTTTCTTTTCTTTTTTTCTTTCTCTCTCTTTCCTTTTTCCTCTCTTTCTCTTTCACACATTCTCTTTCTCTCTCTCTCTTTCTTTTTTTCTTTTTCTCTCCCGCTCTCCCCCCTCACTTTCTCTCTTCAGGTTTTCCACGAAGTATTGGATGTCCCAGACATGTACTGTCTGTGGGAAAGGAATGTTGTTTGGGCTGAAATGTAAAAACTGCAAGTACGTCGTCTCCTTTTTTGTAAGAGTGTGCATTCCCCAGACACCTAATATACCAAACTGTTGTGACTAGGCTCTGCTTTCCTTTGCTGCAGTCATCTGGCCCTTCTTATATATCTCCCTGCAATTCCTGTTCATAAGGGATCTAAAATAAGGTCTTTTCACCAGCATTTGTCAAGGCTGGGCCTTTGGTATCAGAGAGCTGGAAGTGCTGATTTAGCCCAACCAGCCTTCTCTCCAGCTTGATCTAGAAGTCTTTGTCGTCTTATAATCTTGTAAAAAACCAGTTTATTCTAGTGGTTAAGGTACCAGGCTAGGAAATGGAAGACTGTGAGTTCTAGTTCTGCCTTAGGCATGAAAGACAGCTAGGTGACTTTGGGCCAATCACCAAGTGATAATGAATCCTAGTCCTGCCTTTGCTGTGAAAGCCAGCTTGGTGACTTTGAGCCAATCACCAGGAGATTGGGAGTTCTAGTCCAACCTTAGGCATGAAAAGTGGCTCCGTGACTTTGGGCCAATCCCCCTCTCTCCACCTAACCCCCCCCTTCACAGGATTATCAGGATGAGAAAAATAGGAGGAGGAAGGAATATCAGGTATGTTCTTCCCCTCGAGTTGTTTATAAAAAGATAACAATGGTGGGACATAAGTCAAATAAATAAATATAAAGAAACCCCATTGCACTTCTTCTGGAAAGTAATCCAGTCTGACTATTTCTGAAGTCCAACTTTCCGTGAGCCAAGCCTCAAACCAGCTGTTCTTCTGCTTGATTCCTCCCAGGCTAAAGTGCCACAACAAATGTACCAAAGAGGCCCCACCATGTCATCTGCTGATCATCCACCGTGGAGGTAAGAGCCACTGCAGTCGCATTTCTAATTTTAAATGGAATAATTTAATTACCAGATGGCACTAAAAAATGTTGTTGGCTCAATCATCAATGAAATAACCAATTGCCAAAGGTGGAATATTTTGCTCCGCCTCTTTCTTTATTTTGATTTTCCTCTTCTCCAGCCTTTTCTCTTTCTTTCTTTCTCTCTTTTGTTTTTGATTCAGCAAGATTAGTCCGGACAGAATCTGTGCCATGTGATATCAACAATCCACTACGGAAACCCCCCATATATTCAGATCTGCACATCAGCCAGACGCTCCCAAAAACCAACAAAATCAACAAGGTGAGACCTCCTCTGAGGCCCAGAAGGCCCCCCCCCCCAAAACAAGTGGGGGTTGCAAAAAAACAAAGCAGAAAAAAAAAGCCACGTCCAGCCAGTCACATGGCCACGCCCACCAAGCCACGCCGACAGAACTGGTAGTAAAAAAATTTGAATCCCACCACTGTTACAACCCATGCAATAACCACTTTGCTTAGCGATGGAAATTCTGGCCCCAATTGTTGTCTTAAGTCAGAAACTACCCATTTAGCAAATCTTCTGTTTCTTGTATAAGATTTCTAGGATTCTGGGGCTTCACCCCCCCCCCCACATCCCGTCCTGTCCGTCCGTCCCCCCCAATGTGGAAGAATCCCAAAGATGCTTTTTCCAGGAGGCAACTGGACTTTCTAGTTTTTGAAGATGTTTCGCTTCTCATCCAAGAAGCTTTTTCAGCTGGGACTGATGGATGGTGGGGAATGGAAGGATTTCTACTCCCAGCTGGTCATTTGCATTCCTTTTTAGAGAGTCTGTTGAGGCGACTTGGAGGTTTATCTGTGTCCTCAGGGTCACCTGAGTGTTGCAAATGGGTGTGGAGCCTTCTTGGAACTGCTGAAAGGACTATGTGGTAGACTGGAGATAGTTGATGTTGTATTCCCTCCCCTTCTGTTGAGAGAGGGCTGTTCAATTTTGACACAGATGGCCTCTTTGACCCCTCTTTCAAACCAGCGGTCCTCTCTGTCCAAAATCTGGACTTTGCTGTCTTCAAAAGAGTGGCCTTTGTCTTTAAAATGCAGGTGGACTGCTGAATCTTTTCCTGGTGGGTTTGTTTTCCTATGCTGTGCCAGGCATTTATGAAGTGGTTGCTTTGTTTCCCCAATGTGTACAGATTTGCACAGGGCTCACTGCATTTGTACTGCATATATAGCACGTTGCTCAGTTTATGTCTGGGTGTTTTATCCTTGCCTTCTGCCTTAGTGTATTCTTGGGTTTGAAGTGTGCCCAGTGTGGAAGAATATAGTACGTTGATAACCACGTCTTCAATTCAAGATGCTGAGGCGATTCATAACTTGGCTAAGCCAACTTCGTTTAAGCCAAGGTTCGTAGCATCAACTACAACCGTCCCTTTCTGTCTATCATGAACATTCTTCTGCCATGGCCTGAATTACCTTGAGCACAAAAAAGCAAGAAAGGGAAAAAAACACTGGCACCAAACAAGCGCTTGCAGTGACTTGACCGAATTAAGATCCTGTTTTAAGTCTTAAGGCAGGAAAAGGCCCTTCTTTTCATTGCCAAAGCAGCTTGTGGCTCTTGATCGTAGAGCTATGACTGGGGAGACAAAGGGCAGCTGGGGGGGGGGGGAGGTGTCAGCCAGCAGCCACTGCGGAACTAAACCATTAAGGGATGCCAAGGTTGGATTCAGAACTCTGCTTGTCTGCCAGCAAATTCCTAAGAAGCCCCAGAACTAGTTGGAGCATGGCTGTCATACCATTGGGTTATTAAAAGTCTGGCCAAAAATAAAAAAAGATTTCAGAGTTCAGATGGAAACAGATCATACATTTTCAGATAAATCCCTTGCCTAAATGTAGCCTTTGATTCTTTAAAGGTAAAGGTTCCCCTCGCACCTACGTGCTAGTCGTTTCTGGCTCTAGGGGGTGGTGCTTATCTCCGTTACAAAGCCGAAGAGCCAGCGCTGTCCAAAGACGATCTCCATGGTCATGTGGCTGGCAGGACTCAATGCCTTTGAAGGCGCATGGAACGCTGTTCCCTTCCCACCAAAGGGGTCCCTGTTTTTTCCACTTGCATTGTTTACGTGCTTTCGACCTGCTAGGTTGGCCGAAGCTGGGACAAGGAACGGGAGCTCACTCCGTGACGCGGCGCTGGGGATTCAAACCGCCAAACTGTCGCCCCTCCTGATCAACAAGCTCAGCATGTTAGCCACCGAGCCACCGCGCCCCTTTACGTTTCATAAATAATCAAATAAAGTGAAATAAGTAAAACAAATAAGATAAAACCAATCAAATCAAATAATCAGCAAGCAGTCTTCCAATATGCAAGAGAAGGACAACCCAAAGCACCCGAGCAAGGCAAGAAGTAAACATCCACAGACTCTGTTTTTGCACAGGCCTTTCCTGGAAAATGACAGCCAAAGATTGGATAAGGCCGTGTCCAGTTTAATGAAAAGAAGGACTAAGGGATGACATGATAGCAGCCTTCCAATATTTGAGGAGCTGCCACAAAGAAGAGGGAGTCAAGCTATTCTCCAAAGCACCTGAAGGCAGAACTAGAAGCAATGGGTGGAGGCAGGGGGGTTGGATTAGAAGACCTCCAAGGTCCCTTCCAGCTCTGTTATTCCATTCTATTCTTCTAATCAAGGAGAAAAGCAACCTAGAACTCAGGAGAAATTGCCTGGCATTGAGAACAATTAATCCATGGAATGGCTTGCCTCCAGAAGTTGTGGGCTTTTAAGAAGACACCAGACAGCCATCTGTCTGAAATGGTATCGGGTACTTATGTACTTTCCTGCCTGAGCAGAGGGTTAGACTAGAAGACCTCTAAGGTCCCTTCCAACTGTTATTATGCTGATTGCACCAAAGGCAATCTGGTTTAAAGCCCGCCCATTCATTCGTACCTGTATTGTTGCACGTTCCAGAAATGAAAAGGAGAGTGAAGCTTGGAAGTAGTGGGGAGAGGAAGGGGAGATTTAGACCAATGCCAGGCAGGTGGAATGCAAATTAGATGCAAATAGAACTAAGGATGAATTTCCTGACAGTGAGAACAATTAACCAGTGGATCGGCTTGCCTCTAGAAGTTGTGGATGCTCCATCACTGGAGGCTTTTAAGAAGACACTGGACAGCCATCCGTCTGACATAGTATATAGGGTTTCCTGCTTGAGCAGAGAGGGTTGGACTAGAGGACCTCCAAGGTCCCTCCCAACTCTGTTATTCTATATACATAAGCAAATAAACCACCTTCTTTGCCTGCCATGGCAACCAAGGTCTGCGACAAAAGTGCAGAGGAATAGAGAAGAAGTTGGCCAAGACCTCTCTCCCCCACTCCCCTCCAGCTTTGAAATACTTACCATCCCTGTTTTTTTGCTGGTCTGTTCAGCCATCTGGTGGGTTAGAGCGCTGCAGATGGCTCCTTGGATTTCCATTCACGCCTGCCAATTCGACTCGAGATACCAGCAAATCTGGTCGATGTGAAATAAAAACCTGTTGGGGGTTGGGACAAGACGCCTTAGCCCAATGGGATCCCATCTCACAGTCCAGTCTAGAACTCACTGCCTCCTGATGATTGGCCCCAAATCACCCAGCCAGCTTTTATAGCTAAGGTGGGACTAGAACTCACAATCTCCTTTGGATTAGCCCAAAATCACCCAGCTGGTTTTCATGCGTTTGGTGGGACTAGAACTCCCAGTCTCCTAGTGATTGGCCCAAAGACACCCAGTTGTCTTTCACACCTAAAGCGGGACTAGAACTCACTATCTCCTGGTGATTGGTCCAAAGTCACCCAGCTGGTTTTCATGGCTAAGGCAGAACTAGAACTCACAGTCTCCCACTTTCGAGTGTGATGCCTTAACCACTAGACAGACCAAACAGGCTCTTTTTTTTGTTGTTGTTTGCAGTTGCAGCAACTATCATCTTGGGCCTGGTGGTTCAATAGCCTAACCAGGTATAAAACGGTTCCTTGGATTCTTAGTATTTTATAGAAATCCCCTAAGAAGAATTCTAAAAGTTTCCAGCTGCAATGTTTTCTTGCAAGGGAACTGAATTTATTCTTGCTCAGTGCATCAAAGGACAGGACATCACCTGATCTAAGATTGGCTTGCATCGCAGCATTATACACTTTATAAATCTTGCATAAAAGGAAGTGAAGGAGGGGGTCTCAAAACACATATCAGGGCTCCAGGCAGGTCTGAATCGCTTGCATGTTCAGAGGGGGGGGTTCGCAACCCTAAATTCTATATCTGCACTCAATTTGTTCTTCTTTATGTAAGCCACCTTCAAGAAGTGAGAGGAGCCGAATGTCAACTCATAAAACCTTCCTATGCCTGTTTTAATAGTTGCCATAAAAAAGGGGGAGGGGGAGGAAGGAAATCTGGAAGAGCAGCTAAAAGCAAAAGTACATTCCAAATCTTATCTTTAAAAGATTGTAACTAAAATACCAGAGCTTTTGCCCATGAATATATTTAATTGGAGAACATGATTGATGACACCCAGCCCATGAACGTGCTCAATTGGACAATCTGATTTATGACACACCCAGAAGGAAGGGGGGGAAACAAGGTCACAGGGGACTGTAAATTACCTATGCCAGAGTTAGGCTTCATGCAGGGCAGTGCTAGTATGTTTAATGAATCCTTTGAAGCTTTTTGAAGTTTGACTCCAGAATCATCATTTAATTAGGGCAATTGTTGGAATTCTGACAAAAGCGATACTAAGTGAGAAAGGCTACAGATAGTTCTTGATTTACAGTTTGATGACCATTCGAAGTCCCAACATCCCTTAAAGAAGTGATTTATGACCATTTTTCACTCTTACAACCATTGCAACCTCCCCCTGGTCACATGATCAAAATTCAGACACTTGACTCATACTTAGGACGGTTGCAGTGTCCCCAGGGTCATGTTGCTACAAGCATCAACGGGGAAGCCAGATTCACTTAATAACACTGTGACTTAACTCAACAGCTGCAGCGATTAGTAACGGCGGCAAGAAAAGGCATAAAATGGGGCAAAAACTCAGTTAACAAATGTCTCACTCGGCAACACAAACTTGGGACTCAGTTGTGGTTGTACATCGAGGAGCTACTTGTAGAAGATCTGGATCAAGTTGACTTTCCTCTCTCTTATGAAAATCCCATTCCCCAGAATTTTGTTTTGTACAGTACTTTCTTTTTCTGATTTTCGACATCCAAGCTTTTGTTAGAGTGGCCAAACTGAGGAAGTGGCAGAGTTTTGACAGCCATCGGAACGTCATATGTGAAAACCTGGTGCTGGCTACATCAGCAGCTCAAAATAGAGAGTTTTAAGCCTTATTTGCATCTAATTTGCATTCCACCTGCCTGGCATTTGTCTAAATCTCCCCTTCCTCTCCCTGCTACTTCCCAGCTTTGCTCTCTTTTCCATTTCTGGAACGTGCAACAATACAGTACGAATGAATGGGTGGGCTTTAAACCAGATTGCTTTTGGTGCAATCAGCATAATAACAGTTGGAAGGGACCTCAGAGGTCTTCTAGTCCAATCCCAAACAGGAGATCCTATATGATTTCAGATAAGTGACTGCCCAGTCTCTTCTTAAAAACGATGGCGTGCCCATGATTTCTGAAGTCAAGCTGTTCTACTGGTTAATTGTTCTCACTGTTAGGAAGTTTCCCCTTCGTATAGGTTGCTTCTCTCCTTGGTTAGTTTCCACCCGTTGCTTGTCCTGCCTTCAGGTGCTTTGGAGAATAGCTTGACTCCCTCTTCTTTGGGGCAGCCCTTCCGATATTGAAAGAATGCTATCCTGTCACCCTGTCCTTTTTTTCATTCAACTAGACAGACCCAATTCCTGGAACCATTCTTTATCGTGTTTTAGTTTCCAGTCCCCTAATCATCTTTTAAAAGCCTCCAGTGTTGGAGTGCCCACAACTTCAGAAGGCAAGCTATTCTACTGATTCATTGGAAATTCCTCCTTAGTTCTAGCTTGGTTCTTTTTTTGATTAGTCTCCATCCATTGCTTCTTCTCCTGCCTTCAGGTGCTTTGGAGAATAGGTGGACCTCCTTCTTCTTTGGGGCAGCCCCTCAAATATTGGAAGAGCGCTTATCATGTCACCCCTAGTTTTTCTTTTAATTAAACTAGACATAGACAATTATAGGCTGCCATTTTTGTTTTATTTGTATGTCTTCATTTGCTTTATTTGGTTTGTCAATCGCTTACAAGATATTAGGTAAAAGTATAAATATGAGCAAAAATACAGGAAATAGGTACGATTAAATGGGAACCTTGGGACAGGGACAGTAGGCACGATGGTGCACTTTTCCCGGAAGGCTCTATGCTCGTCCTGTGGACGTTGGTGGTTTAGACTGTAATCTAGATTCTCACCCGTCATCTTTTAAATGGAAGAAAACTGTTACCTTTGCATTGTTTTTAAGTTGTGTCCTGCTTTGCGGAGACAGGCCAGGAAGGGAGAGGTGGCTTGAGAGAGAGGGATTGAAAAAAAAAAAAAAAAAAAAGGCTTCCTTTGATTTTGATGTGTGTCTCTGGATGAAAAGATAAAGGGGTAGGTGGGGGCCAAATTATTTTATGTAGGCCTAGATTTGTATAATCAAAGCACCATATGTGATGCAGTGGCATATTGCAGAACGTTGGGAAACTTGGTCATTTTTAGGCATGTTTGCATATAATTAAAGAAGACAAGGGATGGCAAATCTAAGTCCATCTTAGGCAGGAAAGCCAGCTGGGTGACTTTGGGCCAATTCCCCGGAGATGGTAAGTTCTAGTCTTATCTTAGGCATGAAAGCTGGCTGGGTGACTCTTGGCCAATCACCAGGAGACTGGGAGTTCTAGTCTGGACTGTAAACGGGATCTCATTGGATTAAGACTCCAGGAGTCAGTATTGCTTGACACCTGCTTGGTCTTGTTGGATAATGGAGAACTTGGGCTTTGATCTTCATTAAAGGTACAAGGCCTCCTGGCTTGGGCAGGAGCAGAGGTGGTATTCGGCAGGTTCTGACCAGTTCTGGAGAACCGGTGGCGGGAATTTTGAGTAGTTTGGAGAACCGGCCAATCCCACCTCTGACTGGCCCCGCCAACTCCATCTCTTCTCTGCCTCCCATTGAATCCCAGCTGATCGGCTGGGTCTCCTTTGGTTGCCCTGCACAGGAGAACGGAGCTGGAAAGCAGGTTAGTGGGGTGAGGAGGGAAGGGAAGGGGGATTTTGCAGCCTTCTTCCCCTGCCACACCCACCAAGCCACGGCCACAGAACCAGTCGTAAAAAAATTTGAACCCCACCACTGCAGGAGGTTGACTAGAAGACCTCCACGGTCCCTTCTAGACTTGTGATTCTATGGTTCTTAAGCTTCCTCTTTGATTACTCTGACATCTGGGTACTTCAAGGTGGAGCCCCAAGAAGGCCCCTTCTCTCTTTGCTGACCCCAAAATGGGGCGAAAGGGGGCGAGTGAATAAGCAGGAACTGCTCTGTTAAGGAGAAGAGAGATACAGATGGAGACATGCCTGAGGGTACCTCCCCACCCCTGCCCCCAATTAATTTGAAGTTCCCTTCGTCTTTTGCCAACTCCTAGGCACTCGTTGCCAGTGTTAGGAACTCTTCATTCACCACGGTGTGATTAAACAGTTGGCAGGCAGGAGCCCCAGAGAGCTGCATTCAGGTTGTGCAGCCTTGTGAGAAGCTCCCGTCTGTAGCACCTGATCGCAAAATGCCCCCACCTGCCCCTTTAAGTTAAATGGCCCGTGAAGAGTGATGAATGGGGGATCAGTCTGGAGCCAAGTTGGATCCTCCAGAGGGAACACAATGGGCTTTCCCTGCCTCCCTTTTCTCCACCCCCAAAGATCTTATAGTTCTCCAGCTGCCCAGGTGTAGCTGTATTACCAGGAAGCACCAGGTGGCAGTTTACTTTCCAAACATGTAGTGAGAATTGCTCAGTCTATGGGCAAGATGTGCTGGGAACTGGGCAGCTTCCCAGCTAGTTAAAGAAATCCTAATGTCTGCCCCCACCACTCTCTCTCCCACTACTCTTTCTCTCTATTTTGCTCTCTCTTTCTGTTTTCTCTCTCTCTTTTTCTCTCCCTCCTTCTCTTTCCTCTCTCATTTCTCTCGCTTTCTCTCTCTCTTTTTTCTCCCTTTCTCTCTCCCCTTTTTCTTTCTCTGTCATTCTTTCTTTCTCTCTATTTTTCTCTTTGTTTTGTCCCTCTCTCTCTCTCTCTCTCTCTCTCCCACTTTCTCTTTCCTCTCTCTTTCTCTCTCTTTGTTTTTTCTCCCTCTCCCTTTCTTTCTCCCTCTCCCTCCCTCTTTCTTTCTTCTCCCCCCTCTTTCTCTTTCCTCTCTCTCTTTTTTCTCCCTTTTTCTCTCCCTTTTTTCTTTCTCTGTCATTCTTTCTTTCTCTCTATTTTTCTCTTTCTGTTTTTTGTTCCCCTGTCTCTCTCTTTCTCTCTCTCTCCCTCTTTCTCTTTCTCTTTCCTCTCTCTCCTCTCTCTTCTCTCTCTTTGTTTTTTTCCCCTCTCCCTCTTTCTTTCTCTCCCTCCTTCTTTCTTTCTCCTCTCCCTCTCCCTCTCTTTCTTTCTCTCTTGCATTTTGCTTTGGAGACTTTTTGTAGGAAGGCTCACACAGAGCTGGAAAAGCCACAGCCAAACTCCTTCCAGGAGGTGGGCAATCCCAATAAAAAGTTAATGACAGCAGCATCCTCAGTAGCTTGAATGAGAATGAATAAAGCTACTACACTGAAGCGCAATGAATAAAGTATAAACCAGCCTGAGAATGGGAACCTTTTGAAAGGGGAAGACAATAGATCTTGGCCTTTTATTACGCCCCCAGCTACAAAGGCAAGGTCGTCAGTAAAGAAGAACATTTGCCAATGAGATCCGGTCATTCTGGGGTTGAGAGCCTGTTGGTTTGCCTGGTGATTTTACTCTGGTTCAATGAATTAAAAACTTAGTGATGTCTGGGATGTGTTCCTCGACTTGTTCCAGCAGAAGGGATCAGCTGCGGGCCTTGTGTGCCAGGTAATTCTGACTGGCAGGTTCAAGGAGAATCGCCTTCTCTTGTTGTGGTCCCAGCGCTATGAGTGGAAGTGGGAATTGCTCCAGTGGTGGGATTCAAATTTGTTTTACTACCAGTTCTATGGGCATGGCTTGGTGGGCGTGGCAGGGGAAGGATACTGCAAAATCCCCCTTCCCTCCCCATCCCACTAACCTGCTTTCCAGCGCCATTCTCCTATGCAGGGCAACAAAAGAAAACCCAACCCAGCTGGGACTCAATGGGAGGCAGAGAAGAGATGGGGTTGGTGGGGCTAGTCAGAGCTGGGATTTTCTGGTTCTCCGAACTACTCAAAATTTTCGCTACCGGTTCTCCAGAACTGATCCAAACTGGCTGAATACCATCTCTGGATTGCTCCCACCCTTTTAATCTTTCGTTGCAGAATAACCACCTTCCTTAACAATGCAATTTCTGATCCCAACTAAGGTCACAAGGTGAGGGCTACCTGTAGATCTTCTGGGGAAGCCCAAACTGGAGACCTTTCAGGCCCGCTTGTCAAGAGCTCGCCCGACTGTTGTTCTTTCTCTTTCGTAGGATCACATTCCAGCGCCCTACCAGCCTGATTCCAGCAGCAATCCCTCCTCGACAACGTCATCCACCCCTTCTTCCCCAGCTCCTCCCCTGCCGCCCAGTGCCACGCCACCTTCGCCCTTTCACCCCTCCCCACAGTGCACGCGGCAACAAAAACAGTTCAATTTGCCAGGTAAATGAGATGTATTCAGTCATCATTCAGTCGCTATTAGGTGCAGCAGCCAGCTCTTGCCAGCCATCCTAGTGTAGAGGAAGGAGTGGCAGAATCTGGGGGTGGAGTCCAAAGAGGACCATGCCCGCCTACCTTCCAATCGCCTGCCAGCTGACGGAGCCCGAGACGCCCTATGGTGGCTTGTTAGGATGTCGCAGATCTCCATGTGAGCAGTGGTGATACAGTGGACCGTCAGAGGCAACAGAGGACTCCAGCTGATCACTGATCGAGCATCTGAGGCGGGGATGCTGGGACGGTGCTTCCCGAATCATGGCCGCTTGCTCCGCGTTATCGGTGACCGGAGTAGAGCGGATAATGGAAACACGTGGGGGTGGGATTAGGGTATATAGTAGCGCTGGGAGGCAGATGCTCCCAGTGCAGACTTTATGCGGGTTACCTTTTGGTTACCTTGCTCAGTACTTCCTGGGACTTGCTGGCAGAAAAGAACGCCAAGAATAAAGACAGTGTTGGACCAGATAACCGGTCTGTATTGGTTCTTTCGTGCTAACTTCCAGGCTTGCTCAGGAGTAGCTAAGAGGGGGAGGACAGCCTATTCTCCAAGGCACCTGAAGGCAGGACAAGAAGTAAAGGGTGGAAGTTTATCAAAGAGAGATCCAACCTAGAAGTAAGGAGAAACTTCCTAGCTTTATACCAAATGTAACCTTACACCACAGGTATACTTTATGGTACAAGGTCTCCTGCCCTGAGCAGAGGGCTGGACTAAAAGACCTCTTAGGTCCCTCCCATGCCTCCCATTCTATGTTCTATTCAGAATGGAAGCCCTGCTAATCTCTTACTCCTCCTAATCTGTGTTTTCACTCTTTCAGCTTCACACTATTACAAGTACAAGCAGCAATTCATTTTTCCAGGTAAGTATCCACCAACAATGACAAGGTTAGTTCTAACCAGAAGATCTGCTAGAAAACCAGAAAGTTTTTACCTGCATGTAATCAGAGGATAGTTTGGTTATCCATGGAAAACAGAGCCATTGCTGGAATTCTTGTAAATCCCTTCCTCTTTGCCTCAATTAACCTTGTTAAAGAGCATGGTGTCATCATTTAGGTTTCTGTCAATCACCTTGGCAAACTGTGTCTCACCGACTCCAGAAAAAAAATAAAGAGATGAAAGAAGGAATAATTGGACTAAAGGAAAGGGTTGATGGGGAGCATCTGGACCAGGTTGTGTTCTGGTTATTATTACTATTATGGTTGGTTGCACAGTCAGCCAGATGTTTGGACTGGATTTGGCATTTTTATCGAGCCCTTCTGATACAGGCAGATGTTGCCTAATAATATGAAAGGTCTCATTACAGAATGTAAGCCATTCCAAATCGAGCTGCCTTTTGCAATTGACCGGTGGGGATTTTTGTCAATGTCGATGGTGTTCAGGGGCTGCCCCAGATATTTTGGGACTGCACTCAAGGCTCTGATTACTACGGATGCTACATTTTGCGGCAGGCCTTCTCACTAAAATAATTTCCCGGTTAGTGTTTTATACTGTCTTCCTAACACACTCAGCCATTGCTGGAGTGACATAAAACCCATCCTGGTTATTATAATTTGGACAGAACAATGGTTGGGGAACTTCAGAAGATACTGGAAAAACCGGTGGGAAAATTATCTATGATAGCATTCGGCTATAAGGCTAGTCTCCTTGGAGTCATTGAGTGAAAACCCAGAAAATCGTTCTGAAAATTCCCTATAGGTCCACTGTTCCATATGCAGGTTGCCTTCCTTGGAGATGCCTTATCCTTTCCCATTTGATTCTGCTCCCCTTTCTACATATTTCCCAACGTAGCTCCATTCAGAGGCAATGATTCTCTGTGGGATTGGATGGAATGGTTCCCATTTAATTTAAAAACGCTTTTCTCAGGGCAGGATTCACTAGTCTAAACTGGCAACGCTATGATTGGCTTGTGAGAAAAAAAACAGCACCCCAGCATATCTCTGATTGTTCGAACACCTTCTTGAGGGTCCTTCTGATGAGAGCATCCCATCGCTCGCGTTTCTGATCAGGATTTCCTTTGCTTTTCAGATGTTGTGCCCGAGGTGCCCCCCAGACCACCTCAAGTTGTCCTCCATCCGGTTAATTCAGACCCAATGTAAGTGTCTTGGTGTTTGTCCTCTTCTTTGGAACCCACCTTTAGAAATTATTTCTCTTGTTTCTCCTCCTTCATTACAAAGGAAATCTCCTTGTTCTTGTTCTCCTTTTTTCCTCCTTCTCCTTCTCCTTCTCCTTCTCCTTCTCCTTCTCCTTCTCCCCTTCTTCCTTTTCCATCTGCATTTCTTCTTTTTCTTCTCCTCTTCTTCCTCTTCCATCTACATTTCTTCCTCTTTTCCTCCTCCTCTTTTTCTTCTTTTTCTTCTCCTCTTCTTCCTCTTCCGTCTACATTTCTTCTTCCCCCTCCTTCTCTTCTTTTTCTTCTCCTCCTCTTCCTCCTCTTCCATCTATATTTCTTCTTCCTCTTCCTCCTCCTCCTCCTCCTCCTCCTCCTCCTCCCATACTACTTTCTTTGGAAAAACAGAGCGAGTTTCCTGGGTGGGGGAGAACCAAAGACCACATCCAATCTCTTTGACTCAAGAGATGCCTCTTACTGAAGAATATGGATTTTGATCCTTTAAAAAACAACAGGCAGGCAAATCAATTCATTTCCAATTACATCACTCTCCCATGTATTCCATTACCTATACCTTTATAAACATATAAAGATTATCTCATGTATGTATGTATAAATCTAAACTTTCAGCTAAGCTCATTTTTGCCTAAACAATCAGTGTTCCCAGTATGCTTTCTCCCCAATGCATTTCTGCACGGATTGTCATACATTATTTGTAAGGCATCTTCTGGTCATGAACTTCTCTACAAGATTTGGGGCAGGCCATCCCCTAAAAGCACACCATTCTCCATCCGTGCGTGTGAACTCGAGAAATTGGCCTCAAATCAGCTTGCTTGAAAATGGAAATGAAAAGAGACCTCTCCAGCTTCTTGCTGTGAACTAGTTCAGCACTGTACTGCAAGAGAGTTTCCCCAAGCCTTTTGGCACCCCTTCTTGTCAGGAGAACTGGCCTGTGAGCCAGTTAGCCAGAGGTGATCCTGTTCATCTTGTTTTGCATTGTTTCCAAGGTAGCAATATCGGGGCAGTTTCAATTCTGAGCATAAGGATCGGCAGTTGGTTGCTCCCCCCTCAATGCCTCTTCTGAAAAAAAAAATAAAGAATTCTCTTCAAGCCTTTGTAATAGAGAGAGAGGAGATGTTCTCCAGCAATCCATCACTGGAGGTTTTTAAGAAGAGGTTGGAGAGTCATTCGTCTGAAATGCTATAGAATTTCCTGGTTAGATTAAAAGACCTAGTCAAGCTCTTCTCCAAAGCACCTGAAAGAAGGACAAGAAGCAACTGGTGGAAATTAACCAGGGAGAAAAGCAACTTAGAACTAAGGAGAAATTTCCTGACAGTTAGAACAATTAATCAGTGGAACAGCTGGAGGTTTTCAAGAAGAGACTGGCCAGTCATTTGTCCGGTATGGTATAGGGGCGCCTGCTTGAGCAGAGGGTTGGACTAGAAGACCTCCAAGGTCCCATCCAATTCTGTTACTCTGTAAAGAAGATTCACTATCAGAAAGAAAGAAAGAAAGAAAGAAAGAAAGAAAGAAAGAAAGAAAGAAAGAAAGAAAGAAAGAAAGAAAGAAAGAAAGAAAGAAAGAAAGAAAGACCCTTGATTCAAAATAATTTGGCAGGGCGGGTGCATGTCCTTTGTATAAAATAATGTCTTTAAGAGGAACTCAGGAGATATGCCCCCTCCGTTGGGGGAATGTGACCTATGGAACAATCTTTCCTCTGATATCTGGAGGGCCCCAATCCTTTTGGCCTTCTGAAAGGCCACGGAGACCTAGATTTGCCCCAAGAGCTGAGCCAGGATGTAAGATGAACCCATTATCTAGGTCATTTATGGTGTGAGTTTGTTACGCACAGCCTTGGTAAAGATTTTCTCATTGCTTTTAACTTTTATTTTCAGTTCTGCATGTGGAGGTTTTGCCCTGCCATTTTTCTCTCATGCACATAGGTTGCCAAGCAGGCCAAAATTATTTATTTAAAACAGACAGGTTTATGAAACGTTTCCATCGGTCAAGGTGGTGCAATGCCACGTTCACCTGTCTAGAGTGTAAAGTGAGAAGTTGCAGGGGTTAAAAATGAAGTGGGAATATAAATTGCTAGTCTAGAGAAACACTAGAGTGGAATTTAGACTGCTGGGCAAGAGGGTAAAAGTTTTCCCTAGTTCATGAAGAATGAGAAAAATTGGAGATTTGCCCCAGGCTAATTGCTTATTTGTGTGTCCGTACATTTTAAAGAGAAGCTGGAAACGCTATAGAAAGTAAAAGAAAGAAGGAATTTTTCTCTCTCTCTCACTCCTGCATTTTAAACGGATTTTATTTTACCTCTTAACCATCAGAATTTGTATACCTATGTATGTATACACAAAATGCTCGTGGACATCCAGAAGTGTAGGTGTTCAGAATACCTTATCCAGTTCTAATGAGGAAATTAAAATGTTTTCAATCAAATTATTAATTAATTAAGAGTCTGGGAAGAATATCTTAACCGATGGAAGAGTTGTAAGAACACATACCTGGAGTCTATTTTAAACCCACTCTGGCCTGGGTCAAATATCATGTCCTATAATAGGCAACTGATCCAGCAAAACCAGAAAATTTGACTCGGTATGATCCTGTCTCTCTAAAAAGAGAGACTGCCTTAAGGAAAGGGTTGATCTAGAAGACCTCTAAGGTCCCTCCCAGCCCTATGATTCTATGTTCTATTCCTCCCCCCCCCCAAAAGAGAAACCTGAAAACTGTTTCAAAAGAGAAAAGAGACTTCCCTGAGTAATACAAACTTGGATGTGTTTGTCATTTATTGAGAGAGGGAGAGAGGGAGAAAGAGAGAGAGAGAAAGAAAGAAAGAAAGAAAGAAAGAAAGAAAGAAAGAAAGAAAGAAAGAAAGAAAGAAAGAAAGAAAGAAAGAAAGAAAGAAAGAAAGAAAGAAAGAAAGAAAAAGAAAGAAAGAAAGAAAGAAAAAGAAAGAAAGAAAGAAAGAAAGAAAGAAAGAAAGAAAGAAAGAAAGAAAGAAAGAAAGATACACACCTACATATACAGAAAGGGAAAAGCCTTCTGGTATTCTATTTCTGCGTATAATGTGCATGAATGTATAATCGCCAACCACAGGTTGGTTCTAACTGTAAAGAAAAAATAAAACGCAGAAGAAAAAGCAAAATTCTTGTTTGGGACCCAGGAAGCATCTCTAAGTTGGAGAAGGTCACAGGGAAGCAGCTGCTTTGTCAAATCCATGAGAAAGACTTGTCCCGGGCTGGAGTAAATTGACTTCTGCAAGGCGAGAGAACGGAGAATGGCAGCTGTTCCCACACCAGAGATTAAAGGAACCTTTTCCGTTTGAACACGCAGCTTAGAGATGAATTGCCAACCTCGTCCTCACTCTGAAAAATTAATGCACCTTTCTCCCTGCTCTCATCTTCTCCTGCCTTGTTCTCACCAAAGCTGGTTTTGCCTCTGCAGGCATTTGGACAAATCCGTCATCGAAGAAATTTCCAGGAGTCTTCTTGGCCCTCTTGCTCCTCTCCTTCCCTTCTTCCTTGAAAGCCTAGAGCTGATTTTGCTGCATTGGAGAAGGAAGAAAAGGAGGAGGAGGAAGAGAAGGAGGAGGAAAGGGGGAAGGAAGAGGAGGAGGAGAAGAAGAAGAGGAGGAGGGGGAAGAACACCACTACTCAGGTGCCCTTGAGGACACAGTTACACCAGTGCTTCACTGTCCCTCTAAAAGGATGTAAATGAGCAGCTGTCTGCAAGGAATATAAATCCTTTCATTCCCCACCATCCTGTCAGAACTGAAGAAGCTTCTTGGATGAACAAGGAAGTCCAGTTGCCTGACTGAGAATTTCTACGAAGAAGAAGAAGAAGGAGGAGGAGGAGGAGGAGGAGGAGGAGGAGGAAGAAGAGGAGGAGGAAGAGGAGGAGGAGGAGGAAGAAGAAGAAGAAGAAGAAGAAGAAGAAGAAGAAGAAGAAG